>OY821517.1:255071006-255278506 GCA_963682025.1 Cordilura impudica
CATAATTAACTTACACATGTATGTATTTTATAATTAAGTTAAATGAAATTATTTCGTGTACATCGTTTATACAATAGTTATGTATATTTAAACAAAAATTTAGATTTTTTAACTTTGTGAAATTTGTGTTTATTTTTTCAGAAACTAATAAATATTAGAAAGAGATTGTTTACTTAGATTAACAAAACTGAGACAACTTTGAAATTGATAGAGTTTGTATGAATTGTTTTGGTTCAAAGTTGGTTTGCTTAATTGTAAAATCAAACAAAATAGTTCAAATATAAATGAAAGATTAAAAAGTACATGTTTGAGTGTGTTGAATAAATCAGAAGTAATTTATTAAATAAAACAATTTTTAAATAAGAGTAAATAAATGTCAGAAATCAAATGAATATTGATGTATATACATATAGTACAGTGTATACATGCGAGTATGTATGTGCATCAGAATCATGTCCATTAAATTAATTAAAGGACATGTTTCGACAAGAACAATTTTTTAAATTCTTTCTTTTGTATGACAAGTATTGTAGTGGTATTAGTGAAAATGTGTTTGTATGTGTCACACCGATGATGACTGAAGCAAAATCAAAAATTTTAGATCTTCTGCTCGCTTGACGTGCGATTTTGATGTGTGTATATCGCTGATCGTACTGCATGGTCTCATTTTTAATGTAACTTCGAAACGAATGAATGTAATAATGTCGGAAGAAAAGAAAAACGTGTTAGAATTGATAGAAGTTTACCGGTCGCTGCCTGCACATTGGGATGTTAAATGTGCAGAATACAGTAACCGCGATGTGAAAGAAGAACAATATAAAATTTTAATGGAAAGCTATAAAAAAACAACAAACAAATGCTGAAAAAAAAAGATTTGACAAAAAAAAACTAATACGCGGCGAACCAACTTCAGCCGAGAATTAAAACACAAACGTTTGGAAAAAAGTGGTGCCGGGGTTAGTGACTCATTTTAAACAACGCTTTATTATTTTGACGCGCTGCAATTTTTAAATGATATTGGAACCCCAAGCTCATCAAAAAGTACATTTCAAGTAAACATACATTATGGTTTATTTTATTACATTAAATTTATTGTAAAAGTTATTTTCCTTTTTTTTAATTTTCATTTAAAATGCCTTGGTAGTTGGTCTTCATTGCTAAAAAAAATCCATAAATGAATCCCCAACTTGTTTTCCGGAATTAGTAAAATTTCTGGCCACTGTAATGGTGTCATCTCTGACACCCCACTCTCTATTCCATTTGCCATTTTTCCGTCTTCCGTATAAAATAGTTCGCTACCACAACCATCACGTATTTTTCTTCTCAAAAAATTATGCAAATAGCAGCAGGTTAACACAATAATGTTTACCTTCTCCGGTTCCAATTTTATTGCTTTTTGTAAAATTCCACAGCGTGCTGTTAATATGCCAAATGCATTTTCGACAACTCGACGCGCTCGGCTCAAACGATAATTAAACACTTTTTGTTCCTCTGTTAAGCCAATTTGGGCAAATGGTTTCATAAAGTTTTTCGTTAATTGGAAAGCATCATCTCCCACAAAGGCGAATGGGAGCACCATTTTGCCGCAAGGCACTAATTCCGGACTTGGAATATTTAATCGATTTTCATAAAAATCATCACCGAAGGCTGTGTGACGAATGACTCCACCATCAGAAATTCTGCCATTAATGTCAACATTTGCAACTATCTTATATTTATTTACGCTGATCCCTGACTCACTGACTGACTGACTGATTCTGTAACGCTGAAATAATACACATAGCACTCCCTACAAAGCTATGCGAAATACACAAACAAAATTTAATCTTTCTCATTTTATACAAACCCACACACAATTTTCTCTCTTCTATGTTACCAACCAGTGCTGCTAATAAAATCTTCTGAAAATCGACAATTTTGGAAACTAAATCGCCAAAATCGTCATTTTTAAAGCAAGAAATTGTCAAGATAATAAAAATAAAACTCTACAAAATATTACAAAAGGAAACAATCAAATTTATTTATATCATTCATATTACGAATATTATTACAGCATTGGTTATTTCTAATGTATTAGTAGTGAAATTTCAACGAAAAAAATTTAACACACCAATCAACTAAATAATTTTATTGATATGTATCTATAACTGAATCATATAATATAGATTTAAAGTATCGTCGTAATTCAAACTTAAATCTTAAATAGAGATGCTATTCAAGGTATTTCCGTTTTGAAACGACTTGATCCAGAATTAAATCTATACATACTTTGTAATTTCCATTTACACTGAACAAAAACTATCAATTTTCAATAAACAACCCATTAGTTGGTAACCCTTGAAATCGTAATTTTTATACCACTGATAATTTTAAATCTTCAATCATCATTTTTACAAATTTAACAAATCATTTTAACAAATTGCAAAATCGTCGAAATTACAATAAGTTGTCAAAATTGGCAAAATTGCAAAATCGTCGAAATTACAATAAGTTGTCAAAATTGGCAACACTTACTAAACTTCTTCGTTTGTCTGTTTTGTTTTTCATCTCAAAATTGTTTTGTATTGTTAAGAGTACTTTCGCTCAGTTCATTGTTGGCCAGCACTTACCAAAGAGCATGTTTTTTTTTTTTTATAAATATTTGAGAAAAAAGAGATCTTCAATGTAGATTTTGTTGTTGTCCAACGTATGACTTCGTTTATAGCTCTGTATTGAAAAGCCTTTGAAAAAATAGTGCAATATTAAGTTTAAAATATAAATTATTTTAAATTTGCATAATTAAATTACATTGTAATTTTAGAAGAGAGGTGGGAAAATAATTTTTTTTTTTCACTCATAATATTAATTTTTGCATAATATGCTTTAAAAAAAATTTGGACAAACATAAATTACGTAAAAAGGTATGTTTAAGATTTTAATTTGAATAATTTATTGAAATTATCATGAAAGAATTAAAAGCGATTTTTTTTTTGAAGTAAAACTAATACGCGCGCATTTTTTGTTGTTTCTTTTATAGATTTATAGATAACTTTGCAAAAAATGTAATTCTCTTTTTTTTCAGTTTACATGTATGATGAAATATGAAATATTTTTTTCTTTTTTGTGTACGTTGGTGTATTGGTGTTTGCATTTCCTTATGGGGTGGTAGGTTTTAAAACCTTTTTTTGCATTTCTCTTCCTGAATGCACAACATGTCGAGAGTGTTGTGTCAAAATTTTAAGTAAATTAGAGCAAAACTTAAGAAGATACAGCGTTTCCAGCGACCAGCCTCATACGGTATATAAATCAGTTTTTAAAAAACTTTAAACCGATTTTCTCGCAAATAAATGTTCGGAGTCCGTGAACATCTTCTTGACCGATTCTTTTGAAATTTGAGACACTTTATCTACACAAAAATCATCAGGTAACCACGAAGTTTTTTTTTAATTCCATTTTCTTCCCCATATTTTAACAACAAATTCCAGAAATTGTATAGCAAAAATCGTTTTTCACTTCAAAATGCTGCAAAAAACATTGAAAAACTCTTCTTCACTTCTTCGGGAAACATGTCACCTTTTAAACGCATTTCGATTTTTTTTCACATGGTCCGGTAACGAGTTATGATGTTCACCGCAAAACAACAACGCCTCCGGATATTGGCTGTCACGGACTTATTTATTAAAATTTTTAGTTGAAAATTTTTTTCAAAGATTCTTTAAATGTTATGCTATAACGTGTATTCATGTCTTCAAAAAAGAATTATGCAATTAATTATTATTATTAACTTTTAAAACCTTTAAAACCCCCCCCCTTAAGAAACTTTTAGGAACCTTGCTCTAAAACGTTTTTTTTTTTTCTATGCTATTCTATTTTTTCTACAATAAAATGGAGTTCGGTGGTAACGAACTCGGCGGGATCGGCCAAATTAGTTCGTTATAGACTAAGTTCGTTATAACCGTAGTATTTTTTGTTTGTTTTGTCTGAAAGGTTTAAAAACTTTTTTAGTTGAATAACTTTACTTATTTTGATGCATTTTAAAAAGTTATAAAACATAAATTAAGTTATTAAATTATTAAGACTAAAATTACAGAGTTTCTATCAAAATAAAATATTTTTTTAAAATCATATAATATTAAAAACTTCTTATGTATAGAAGCAGAAAATATAAAGCAAAGGTTGGCTACTGGCAAACTTATGCGGAAATATACATAAAAGGACCTTTTACAAAACTTCATTTGAAAATCGAAGTTTTTGGTTTGTATTTTTTACAACTGTTTTCCGATTTTTTTTTTTTTTAAATTTTAAAAACATTAAAATTAATTTTTTTTTAAATATATAAAATATAGGAAAATTTTGAAATGGGAAAAAAAATTTGTTTGTTAAAGTCAAAATAAACGGGCGCCTAGGCGCCACACAATCCACTAGTAAACTCATAGTTGGCGTTAACAACAGCCATAAGAACCACGCTGAAGAAGTTTTTATAGTTGTAATAAAAAGAACCGGAACCGTTCGGCTTTCTAATAGCCACATGTTTCCCGTCCAGAGCGCCCAGGCAGTTGGGAAAATTCCAATTGGTGTAAAAATCATTAGCGGCGGTCTTCCACTCCCCTTGAGTTTGTGGTACCTGAAATTTGAAGATAACTTGATTAACTTTATACTTTATTAATTTTTTTGTTTTAATTTTAAACTATGTATATAAATTTTTTCTTTTAGAAATCCGAAGAACCTGAACAAAAAACAAAAGCAGATTCCAGTTACCATCTTGCGAGTGTATGGGCAGTTTTGTGTATAAGCTTACAAAAATTGACCGAGACCAGCGAATTTTTGCCGAAAAAACAATAAATAATGTTTTTATCCATGGCGAGCTGGGCCTACCTAATTTTTATACTTGTTTAATTAATGCAAGCATCCTATCAAATTCAAATTGTTCTTCAACGATAAGTCGTTCTTCAATATATCATCACAAGAATCGATGCCTGCAAATTATACATTCCAGGATCCTCTAAGTCCCGTGCCGGCAGACATTTTGTCTAGATTTTCTAAATGTACCAATAAAAAATTACGAAAACCATGAAACGCTTCAGGAGTATCCTGCTGAAGAAAGTCAATCATCTATGAGCCTAAGCACATTTTATTCTCTTTTGATGAAAATTGTTCGTAAATTTACCTTAAATAAAAATATGGATATATTCTTTTAATTTTGTCATAATTGCTGCACATGTTTCAAATAAAATTTTTGAAATAGCACAGGAGGACACCGCTTTTGAAAATTTTAGGTTTTCAAAATTACATCCACTAACAAGAAATCGTAGGGTTATTGATAATCGAAGGCTAGCCGGAATAGCTTTGCGCAAGTTGGTGTCCTTTTTCTGAATAAATGGTCCAACCAAGTTCAGTAATTCCTCGTAAGTGGTTCTATCCATTCGTAAAAAAATTTTAAAATCATTTTCCTAGGTCACTCTTAATTCAGCCATTAAGTTTTCATGGGTAAATTCATTCCTTTTTTTAAGTCACTCTTTCATCCAGATATTTTCTATTTCTTTTTTTTTTTTTGCCACAAGTGTATCGTCCGTTATCAACACAAAATTAAATACCAAATGAATCATTGAAGAGCTATGCAGTATGTGTAAGAGAAAAGCTTCATGCACACATACATGAATTTGACGTTAAGCATTTAGACCGTGTATACTGGCCTTTATACTCTGTTTGTCTGTAGTCGGTCAACCCCATTCCACCTTATCCAATTGGTCTGAAACTTGGCCCATAGTCTGGTTGTGAAAAAAGATTAATTTTGGGGTAGTCACGCACAGTCACGGAGAGACTTAAAACGGATTTCGCCTAATCCAATCATTCTGAAACTTGGTCGGTATACTTGCTGTAAAGAAATATTAACTTCGACATAGTCACGCACAGTCAGCTTGGTCACGCACAGTCACGGAGTGATTTAAACATATTTCCACTTATCCGATCGATCTGAAACTTGGCCGATAGACTTGCTGTGAAAAAATATTAACTTCGACACAGTCATATACAGTTACGCATAGTCACGCACAGTCACGGAGAGATTAAATCCTCACTTCCCCTCATCCGATCGATCTGACACTTTGTCCATAGACTTGTTGTGGCCAAAGATTAATCTTAAATATATTTACGCTGATCCCTGACTCACTGACTGACTGACTGATTCTGTAACGCTGAAATAATACACACACATAGCACTCCATACAAAGCTATGCGAAATACACAAACAAAATTTAATCTTTCTCATTTGATACAAATTTCTCTCTCTTTGTTACCGACCAGTGCTGCTAATAAAAGCTTCTGAAAATCGACAGTTTTTGAAACTAAATCGCCAAAATCGTCATTTTTAAAACAAGAAATTGCCAAGAAAATTTTACCGCTTATAAAATTCGACAAAATATTACAAAAGGAAACAATAAAATTTATTTATATCATTCATATTACGAATATTATTACAGCATTGGTTATTTCTATATATAAAAATGTATTAGTGATGAAATTTCAAAGAAAAAAATGTAACACAGCAATCAATTAAAAAATTTTATTGATAGCTGAAACATATAATATAGGTTTAAATTATCGCCGTAATTAAAACTTAAATTTTAAATGGAAATGCTATTCAAGGTATTTCCGTTCTGAAACGACTTGACCCAGAATTAAATTTATACATATTTTGTAATTTACATTTACACTGAACAAAAAATATCAATTTTCGATAAACAACCCATTAATTATTAACCCTTGAAATCGTAATTTTTATACTACTGAAAATTTTAAATCTTCAATCATCATTTTAACAAATTTAACAAATCATTTTAACAAATTGCCAAAATTGGCAGCACTGCCAACGACAAAAGCACTACATATGCAGTTTTCGTGTTACATATGGAATAATTTGAACGCAAAAAATGCATAAATAATAATCTAATATCGATTCAAATTCTTTAAATTCCCTTTGTTGGTCAATAAAAAAATTCTGCAAAAAAGTAATGAATGAAATTTTAAACATTTTTATATTTTCTCATTTAACGTCGTCCGATATGCATACATACTTCTTTTATCAAACTAAACTTTTCCGTTTGCCTGTTCTGTTTTTCATCTCAAAATTGTTTTATATTGTTAAGAGTGCTTTCGCTCAGGTTCTCTGATGGCCAGCACTTACCAAAGAGTATGATTTTTTGATAAATATTTGAGAAAAAGAGATCTTCAATGTGGATTTTGTTGTTGTCCAACTATGATTTCGTTTATAGCTTTGTATTGAAAAGCCCTTGAAAAAATAGTCAATATTAAGTTTAAAATCTAAATTATTGTAACTTTGCATAATTAAATTACATTGTAATTTCAGAAGAGAGGTGGGAAAATAATTTTTTTTCACTCATAATATTAATTTTTGCATAATTTGCTTTCAAAAAATTTAGACAAGCATAAATAACGTAAATATGTATATTAAAGATTTTAATTTGAATAATTTATTGAAATTATCATGGAAGAATTAAAGGCGATTTGGAATAATAAGTTTTTTTAAAGTAAAACTAATACGCCCTTTTTTTTTAGATTTATAGATAACTTTGCAAAATACATATGTATGTAGTTCTATTTCTTCAGTTTACATGTATGATGAAATATGAAATATTTTTTTCTCTTTTGCGTAGGTGTATTGGTGTTTGCACTTCCTTAAGGGGTGGTAGGTTATAAAACCTTTTTTTGAATTTCTCTTTCTGAATGCACAACATGTCGAGCGTGTTGTGTGAAAATTTTAAGTAAATCAGAGCAAAACTTAAGAAGATACAGCGTTTCCAGCGACCGGCCTCATACGGTATATCGTATAGTTATAAATCAGTTTTTAAAAAATTTTAAACCGATTTTATCGCAAATAAATGTTTGAAGCCTGTGAACATCAGAACTCAAAATCTACTTGACCGATTCTTTAGACACTATATCTACATATACATCATCAGCTAACCACGAAGAGTTTTTTTAATTCCATTTTCTTCCCCATTTTTTAACAACAAATTCCCGAAATTGTATAGCAAAAATCGTTTTTCACTTCAAAATGCTGCAAAAAAAAAAAATGAAAAAAAACTCTTCGTCACTATCTCAAAAAACAACATCACCTTTGAAACGCATTTCGATTTTTTATTTCACATGATCCGGTAACGAGTTATGATGTTCACCGCAAAACAACAACGCCTCCGGAGATTCCCAGTCACGGACTTATTTATTAAAATTTTTAATTGAAAATTTTTTCAAAGATTGTTCAAAAAATAATTATGAAAATACGACTTTATTTCAAAATCGAAGTTTTTGTTTTGTATTAAAATTAAATTAAAATAAAATTAAATTAAATTAAAATTAAATTTTTAAAAATATATATAATATAGGAAAATTCTGAAATGGAAAAAAAAATTGTTTGTTAAAGTCAAAAGTTTGATATAACCACTGTTCGCTATAAGAGAAGCAATTTGTATGTAAAATGTGATTAAAACACTTGGGACCGAAGAAATTCTTCGCTATAAACAAAAAATTATTACAACCAGGGTTCGTTATAAGCGAACTCCATTGTATTAAATTTTAATAATTTTGGGAATCTCCAATCTCCTCACTTTACCCGGCGTTCCCACGTTCAAGTCAAATTGATCACACATACAATAGTCAAAAAATTGTTAAGGAACTGTCCCATTGAAAAATTGAAAGAGAGAATTGAAACGTATGATTGTTTAGTAAAAAAGAGTAAAAAAGTATGAGTGCATTACAACCTGAAAGCCAAAAATTTAACGTGTGAGTACCGGGTAATATCTTAAATATATTTACGCTGATCCCTGACTCACTGACTGACTGACGGAGAGACTGACTGATTCTGTAACGCTGACCAAAATGATACGGTTGTAATTCTTAGGATTGATCTCGCCCCGACCGACACCACATTACCTTTCATATTAAAACACCGCCAGTTTCCAATAATTCCTGCATACGCAATTACCATAAACAAGGCTCAAGGCCAGTCATTTGATTACGTTGGCATTAATTTGGAGACCGCGGTATTTTCACACGGCCAACTGTATGTGGCTTTGTCACGATCAAAAGTGGCAGGCCAAGTTAAGATACGTATTCAATCGAACCCACAGCAAAGAAAACTATTACATGACCAACGATATTTCACACGAAATATAGTTTTTCAAGAGATTCTAAATTGAAAAAATTTTTTGCCAAATATTTCTTATCTGTTTTGAGACTTATGTATGTATACAATTTCTACAAACACAATCTTTTTTCATATGTACATATATATGTAACAATATAATTTTCAATTTACTACTATATTAAAAGAAATTTAATTTATTGTAAATTTTTCGTGTATTTAAATTTAAACTGTTTGTTTTATTCATAATTTTTAAACGGGCGCGTAGGCGCCACACAATCAACTAGTTTTTAGATAGTCACACACAGTAACGCACAGTCACGGAAATATTCAAAACTCATATTCACAAGGATAGAAAGAGTTTTAATAAAAACTTTGTTTTTATGGGTTAGATTATATAAATATTATAGTTATTGTATTCACAACATCAAAGAGTTGATGTGTCTTTACATATTTATTTAATTTTCTTTACACAAATTCTAAAATATATATTTACATTCTAACATATCTTTTTTCATTGTACCTGTATTAAGAAAAACAAAAGTGTTGTTAGTGTGCCATATATCTACCACCTTCGTTTTGACAACCACAACAATTATAAATATTATCCTTGCTGGCAGACATGTTTTTTAATAATTCTTTTAAGCTTACACATTCCTTCTTTGTTGAAACATATAATCGTACATATTACAAGACACAAAGTATGTTTATAATTAATTTTTTGTCTCATTTTACAAAATACAATTCATTTAACATTCGTAAAATTAACCAGGGATTTAAAAATGATTTTTTTAGTTAAATAAAAGCTCAGATATTATTGAAAAAATGTTTCTCAACTTCATCAATGGATGCATTCAGCGGTGATAGCAGTGTTCACGACTGTCCCCACATCGTTCAAAGAATGTCACGCTTTCTCAAACAATTTCAGATTACGGATGCCATTTCTTCGAACGAACATTTTATACGTTAATTTGAAGCAACTGTTGTGAATGGCAGAAAATGGGCGAACACCAAAAAAAAAAAAAAAAAAAAAAACAAGTAAGAAAATTTTAGTCGTTCTTTTCATATCTGAAGGCATTTATGTCTAGGGACTACTTCGATAAATGAACCGATCGTGACCATAATTGTTAAACTCACTTATACAAGCTGCATTTGAGCGAAATTTATGCAATATTTTTTGATCGGGAATCTACTTTATATGGGGACTATGAGTAAGAATAGTCTTAGAGGGCTTATTTTTGGGCAACTGGTTAATGGATGTAATAATGGTATATCATGTACCAAAATTAACCGAAATTTTGGTGATATTCTGGATCATAGGGTGATTTAAATCGATCTCATGCGGGTAATTTTTATGAGAGCTAGGCAGCAATTGATACTAGCTCCATGTTATGATAATTAGAAACATAGGAACAAACTCATTATGTCCTGATCACACAGCGGTATAGGGCATACAAATTAATGAAAGAAAATTTTTTAATTAAAATAATATACATCTTTACAAACAAATGTGTTATATATCTTTTGTTCCTGTGTTACCGAAATCCTCCTAAACAGTTGAACTGCTGTTTATCGAATTTTTCGTTTGTTTTTTCAGTAGATCTAAACCATTTAGGTTTAGATACACGAGTTGACCACTTCTGATAAGGTAGTGTGGCACCTCCCATACGAAATAATTGTTCAATATCATATATCTCGAGAACAATGATAGCGAAATATTTGGAAATTTGTGTGAGGTCACCTGTTGTTTCTATTAGTAGTCATGCGGGAAATGGACGGGATCGCAAATTTGGGCGTGTGACCTCCCTTATCACATCATATATCTTTGGTAATGTAAAAGGGAGAGTAACGATACTTTTCGCGAGTTCACAGGATATTAGTGTGTGTAGTCCTGCTGAAAAGGTACGTCAGCGGACCAGTGGGCGTGTGATTCAAGCTAATTATTGAATATCATATATTTCGTGTACTATGACAGGGAGAGTGGGTGACGTTATATGCTATTAATGTAAATAGCCGTGCAGAAATTGGGCGTGATCGGATAAGTGGGAATGATAGCTCCCGTAAAAAGTAATAAATAAATAAAAGCGTTAGTGCGTATGTATGTCTATATTTATGGCTGAACTATTGAAACTATCCACCTTATATTTAGACCATATAAGTTGCTCTGAATTGATTTTGTTTGTAGGAGATCCCCACTCCGAGATGGTGCTGGATCATTTATTCGAAAAATTTTTTTTATGAATCGATTTTTCTCAAATCCTCACGAACAATATTCAAATTAAATGATAGTTTTTTGTAAAATTTATACATGATCTGTGGTGCTGGCGAAAACGTTGTTGTCCCTGTATATATTTTCATAACAAAAATATTAAAATTGAATATAATAATAATAACAAAAACTTCCAACAGGTGGCATTAGCTAGCAGCAAACAATATTGGAATCTCAATTGATAATGTGCTAGAAGAAGAGGAATGAGTGAATTTGCAAACTGTGTTTTTAAATCCCTTGATTTGCCAGGTTTTCCACCATATACACTAATCCCTCGAACTGCGCGGTAGATACGTTCTGAAAAAACAGCGCGCAATTCGAAATCGCGCACTGTGAACCCTATTTTGTATGAATTTAGGGGGATACGTTCCAAATCCTAAAATTATCATGAAAATTTTAAATTTAAATTAAGTAGATAATTAAAATAAAGGCTTTATTCAATATTAACATAAAGTTAAACATTAACATAAACAAAAAAATAAAAATTATAAATTAATTCATAAAAATTAAACAAAAAAAATCTTGGAATCAGTTCATTGTACATAGTATGTAATTAAAATTGTATTAAATATGTAGTATTAATATAAAGTAAAACATAAACAAACAAAAAAAAAAATATAAATTATAAATACGTAATTCATAAAAATTAACAAAAAAATTTTCAAAGGAGTTCATTTTCATCTTCTGAAGAATTTGTACTATTTTCTGGAGAATTTTCCTCCAATGATTTCGTAAAAAAAAATGTTAATAGTGATTGCTTAATATCTCTTGAACTGTAAAGTTCTTTATACGGCGCTAAAGCTTCCGTCAAACGTCTACGAAATTTTAAAGCACGCTCTAAGTCAGGGTCTAGGTCAATATCTTCTTCACCAAGTTGATTGCCAAGCTTCAAAAATTCTGCCAGTGCTTTGCTACTAAATTTGTTTTTTCAACAATTTCTACATCTTCAATATTGTCATTTTCATCAATATTATTACCTGCAAAATATGTTATCATTTCATCAACCGAAAGATCTTCTTGAGCGCATTCTATAGTTTCTGCAATATCTTCTGGTGCTATATCATCAAATCCTTCACCAGCAATCGCTTTACCAATTTCCACAATTTCTACCAGTGCTGGCATATCGACAACAGCTTCTCTGATACAGCACTCTGGCCATATTTTTTTCCAAACGGAATTCATTGTGGAGTTCTTTACCTCATCCCAAGCTAATTTAGTATATTTTGCGGCGGCTAAGATGTATTGTTACCAATATTCACGAACTGAAAGGCTGTCTGGTCCATCATTAGCCTCAATTAGTTGTAACAAGTAAGAAAATTATAGTCGGTCTAGACCGACTATACGATACCCTATACCATGCGTTTAGAAACCCTATCTCTTAGGCCCAACTAACTGGACATAGAAAATAAGCAAAAACCAAATTTGAGTGGGATTTTTATTAATTTTTTTGGCTGCAGATATGAAAAAGTTCATATCGGATGCTATATCTATATGGGGACTAGGTCCAAAAATGGACCGATCCTGATCATGTTTGGTAAAGTCTCTTGTATTTTGCAAAAATATATACAAACAAAATTTGAGAAGAATCAGTGCAATATTTTTGTTTCTTAATAGATTTAAGTGAAAATCGGGAAGCAGCTCTATATGGGGCCACAGGGATAATTTTTGGACTACTCATTAATGGATGTAATGAACGCATATAAACCCAATTTGAGTAAGATCTATATGACAATTTGGATCTTATGACAATTTATGTCGATTTCATAGGGTAATTTGTATGGGGTCTAGGTCTGAACATGGACCGATTCTCACCAATTTCAACAGCGTTCATCCCATGACGGGTAAAAGCTTATATGCCAAATTTCATCAAAATATATTCATATTTGCGACCTGCAGTTTGATTACAAGGTTTACATGGACACACAGACGGACGGACGGACGGACGGACGGACGGACATTGTTAAATCAACTCAGAAAGTGATTCTGATTCGATCGGTATAATTAAAGATTGGTCTAGGTCAAATATTTTTGGTTGTTACAAACAGCAGCACAAAGTCATTATACCCAAACCACATAGTGGTATAGGGTATAAAAATGTTCTTCTTAGCTAATAACGTTTAAATGCAGCAATGACACCTTGGTCCATTGGTTGAATTAACGAAGTCGTGTTCGGAGGAAGAAGTATTACCTTAACATTTTGGTGCAAATCAGCTAAATGCGGTGGGTGACTTGGTGCATTGTCAAGAAAGAGCAGAATCTTAAAGGCAATGTTCTCACTTTTGCAATAAGTCTCAGCTTCTACGCAAAAGCAATTTAAAAACCAGTCTTCGAAAATTTTACCTGTCATCCAAGCTTTGTTGTTCGATTTCCAATAAACTTGCAAGGAACTTTTTGAAATTCCTTTAAAAGCTCGAGGATTCTCAGATTTATAAAGCAAAAGCGGTTTGCTCTTATAGTCACCAGCAGCATTTCCACATAGCAAGAGTGTTAATCTATCTTTTGCTACCTTGAAACCTGGAGCAGATATTTCTTCTTTGGATATAAATGTTCTGCTAGGCATCCGTTTACAAAAAAGGCCAGTGTCGTCAGCATTAAAAACTTGGCTTGGTAAATTTTTACCACTTACTATTAGATCTTTCAAGATAATTGGATATGCAGAAGCCGCTACCGTATCAGCACTGGCCGCTTCCCCTGTTAATTATACCCTATACCACTATGTGGTTTGGGTATAATGACTTTGTGCTGCCGTTTGTAACAACCAAAAATATTTGACCTAGACCCATCTTTAATTATACCGATCGAATCAGAATCACTTTCTGAGTTGATTTTACAATGTCCGTCCGTCCGTCCGTCCGTCCGTCCGTCTGTGTGTCCATGTAAAGCTTGTAATCAAACTGCAGGTCGCAAATATGAATATATTTTGATGAAATTTGGTATATAAGCTTTTATCGGCCATGGGATGAACGCTATTGAAATTGGTGAGAATCGGTCCATGTTCAGACCTAGCCCCCATACAAATTACCCATATGAAATCGACATAAATTGCCATAAGATCCAAATTGTCATACAGATCTTACTCAAATTGGGTTTGTATGCGTTCATTACATCCACTAATGAGTAGTCCAGAAATGATGCCTTTGACCCCATATAGAGCTGCTTCCCGATCTTCACTTAAATCTATTAAAAAACAAAAATATTGCACTGATTCTTCTCAAATTTTGTTTGTATATATTGCAAAATACAAGAGACTTTACCAAACATGAAAAGGATCGGTCCATTTTTGGACCTAGTCCCTTTATAGATATAGCATCCGATATGAACTTTTTCATATCTGCAGCCAAAAAAATTAATAAAAATCCCACTCAAATTTGGTTTTTGCTTATTTTCAATGTCCAGTTAGTTGGGCCTAAGAGATAGGGTTTCTATACGCATGGTATAGGGTATCGCATGGTATAGGGTCTAGACCGACTATAATTTTCTTACTTGTTTTATATTGTGTAGGTTTTGCCGTACTTTAAATCGTTCAAACCATCCTTTACTTGCCCTAAACTGAAGTTCCTCAGAATTAGATGAAGTTTGCTCTTCCTTTTTCAAATGGTTAAAAATTGGCAAGGCTTTACTACGAATAACGCCTGAACTAAGGGCAACTTTTTTTTGATTTTGGTCCTCTATCCAAAAGCTAAACAATTTTTCAGTCTTTTTTATTGCAGAACTTCGAACTTTTTTAGTGGTTTTTGCAGATAATGGTGTGGAACAAACAACTGAGATTTTAATTTTCTCAGCATTTAATTTTATTCTTCTTATGCTTGATTCATTTATATTATGTCTCCTAGCTAATGCAGATATTTTTTCACCATTTTCTATTGCTTTAACAATTGTCAGTTTCTGCTCTAATGTTAATTTTTTTTTTTCCAGCAACGTTCATTTTATAGGATTTAATAAAACTGTCAAAACAAGTGCGTTAATATTAAATATTTAAGGACAAAACAAAAAATTCCGTTATTATGTATTTTTCACTTGAATAAAAAATTGTTAAAGAGTCAAATAAAACTGCAGAAGTTGCTGAAATACATACACATTAATATAAATCTCTAAATTAAAAGAAACTATTTTTACCTGTATTATTTCTTCCTTAAGTAAAAAAATTTGTTAACGACACAATGTTATATATAAAACAATTAAATAAAGTACATAACTTTAATCCATACTTTAACACGTCCTTACATAAAGAGTTTAGAAAACAAACTGCATATCTAAATATATAAAATGGAATGTGTGTTTGTTTATTTGTTTATTTGTTTGTACCTTTTAGGAGACCAAACCTCTGGACCGATCTTCCTGAAATTTTCACTGCATATAACTGGGACTCTGGCATGATTAATAGGGTACTTTTTTCGACCACGCCCACTTTTGCGCCCACTTTTTTAAAATTATGTAATTGCTCCCATATAGTTTTTAACAGATTTACTTCAAATTGCATACACATTATACTCCAGGCGAGGTAGAAATAAACATTTCTTACGCCACGCCCCCTTTCACTCCCCTTTTCACGCCAAATTTTGTTTGAAAGTTTTAAACTTTTTGTTCTCTGTACAAATTTGTTCCTTCCAACGGATTTTTTTTATTTGGTAGTATGTTGCTCTTAATACTGTTAACGTCGCCATATAACTACGAACCATGCCCACTTCACCGCCACCTTTTTTTTAGTTCAGATTCTTACTTAGACCACTAACAATGTTTGCTATACAAAATACTTTTTTTGTAATATGTATTTACCTAAAGTTTTATACACTTTTTATCTACAGGTAAGGTAGCCATGCATTTTTTTATTACCAAATCTCCCTTTTTCGCCCCATTTTACCTTAAATTATAATTAATCTGCTTTCAATCTGTATATATAAAAACGTTGGTGCATTTGTTTGTAACGAATGATCTCCGGAACCATAAGAGCTGTCGAGGTAAGATTTGCACCATCGGTTTGGTTCGAGCTCTTCTGTGTTTTTTTTAGTTTTAACTCTCTAGCTGGTGTTGGGGTCAAGTTATAAACAAAATTCTTATTTTCAGCGCGATTTGACTGCAATTCGGAATGTATGTATGTTTCGTCATAAGAAATTTTTGTATGTGTAAATGGACCCGATAGGTGGTGCTGGGGTAAAGTTATTTTGAATATTCTTATTTACGGTGCGATTTTAATGAAACTAAGAATGTACATATATGTATGTTAGATGATGCCAAACATTTTTTATTGGTCCCGGCAGATGGCGCTGTCGTTCGAAAAATAATGAGTTGTCAAATTTATATAAATTTTATAAGTTACAAAATTCACAAACGTTTTTATATATAAATATTCTAACCAAAAAGGAAGGAAAAAGCCGCTACATTATTGCATGGTGGTAGTACAACTCATTCAGCACTCAAATCACCGTTAAACATACAAACAAATAAGAATGCCGTCTGTAATATCAAAAAACATTCCAGTATGGCAAAAGTTCTGCAAAAATGCATTATTATTATTTGGGATGACTGTACCATGGCTCACAAAAATTCCTTAGAAGCATTACATAGAACTTTAAAAGATTTGAAAGGCAATGAAAGACTTTTTGGTGGATCTCTCATTTTATTATATGGAGATCTTCGTCAAACATTGCCACTCATACCAAAATCAACCTATGCTGACGAAAAAAATGCCTACTGAAAATCATCAACATTATGAAGTAGCGTTTAAACTATAAAATTAACAGCAAACATGCGAGTACGGTTACAAAATGATCCAATGGCTGACCAATTTTCAAAACAACTACTTGATCTTGGCAATGGTAACATCAGTATTAACCCAACCAGTCAAACTATTAAAATATCCACAAGATTTTTGTCAATTTATATCGTCAAACGATGAATTAATTGAAAATGTATTCCCGACATGCAAAATCAATATCGTAACCATGATTGGTTAAGTGAAAGAGCTATTTTCCCCGCAAAAATGTCAATGTCGATGACGATAATATTAATGTTGTTATTCAGGACATGATTCATTTTGAAACGTTTTCTTTGAAATCTCTGGATAGTGTTGTTGAAAAAAATGAAGCAGTCAATTATCCAATAGAATTTTTGAATTCACTTGATATGCCCGGTCTACCGCCACATTTATTAAAATTAAAAGTTGGTTCTCCAATAATTTTGCTACGGAACCTCAACGCTCCGAGACTATGTAATGTAACCAGGTAAATTGTTGAGAGAACAATGCCCAATGTTATTGAGGCCACAATTCTCAAAGGGAAATTTAAAGAACATGTTTTGCTGCCAAGAATTCCTATGATTCCTACAGACACACCGATAACATTCAAAAGATTGCAATTTCCGATCAGACTGGGCTTTGCCATGATCATTAATAAATCTCAAGGATAATCATTGCAAATATGTGGTTTGGACTTCGAAAACAGTTGTTTTTCCCACGAACAACTATATGTGGCATGTTCCCGTGTCGGAAAGCCAGAAAATTTATTAATTTACTGTGAGAATAATGAAAGTAAAAATATTGTTCACTCTCTAGCATTACTCTAAATAATAGAAGTATATTATTGGTCATTCTTATATGTTACAATAAATATTTATTTTCATTTTCATAAAAAAACATGGTTTTTCTTTAACAGTTTTCAATTAATATTAACAAATGCACAAACATTTTTTTATATAGGTGTATACAGATTCTAACTAAAATAAAAAAATTCATTGAGGGCAAAACAACGTTTGCCGGGTCCAGCTAGTATAATATAAATTACAAGTTACATCATACTCAAATTATCATTAAGGGAATTTACTAAATTTTAAATATAGGTACATATTTTGCACGAAATATGTAATACGCATAATAAAAACCGCGCTGCTGCGAAATTTTTACCGCGCAAAAAAAACACGCGCTGCTGCGAAACTTTTACCGCGCAATGCGAAATTTTGGCGGTAAAAACAAAAACGCGCAAGTCCGAAACCACGCAGTCAGAAACCGAGAAACAGTTCGAGGGATTACTGTATTTTACTCTTGAAGCTTTAATCCACCAATAATACTGCTTCGTATTATTGAATCGGCATTTATCTATGACAAATTTAATAGACAGTATGTTTTATTACCAAGAATCACGATGATTGTAACAAATTTTGGCATATGCAATGACAATCAACAACTCCAAGACCAGTCAATGCAAGTCTGAGGCTTGTATTTGCTTCGCTCATGGTCAGTTATATCAAGGACCATATAATATGGAGGATATGCGAACTGTTTGGCTTGTGTTCACGCCAAAAGTTCTATTACACACAGAAAACAGATTCATTGTATCAACTGAATTTATTGCCAACTTAATTGCTACAGAGTTGATAACCGAATTTCGAGGTGATTGTGATCACAATTCTGTTGTCTTAAGAGAAATTTATTAACTACTATTAAATTTGTGTTGATATAATCGAATAAGCAGTTCTTAAACTTTAGAACAATTCGATTGACGAATTATTTTTTTCAGTGTAGGAGAAACAGGCTGCCGGCTTCCAGGTACATGTGTATGAAGCCTGTTTTTATTGAGCCAAAAATTTAGAAATGTTTCTGAGCCGAAAAAATTGTGGAACATATTATAAAGGGTCCGCCAAATAACTTTTTTTTTTTTTTTGAAAATGCTATAAAAAAAAAAACTACTGAATATTATCTCAAATTTCTTTTTTATTTGAAAGTACAATCCTTCCGGTTAATAATGGAAAATAATTTCATTCAAATGGCTGCCTCGGCTGGCCATGCAGTAGCCTACACGATCGGTCCAATTTTTAAGCACATTATCGATTGTGTGCAGCTGTATTTCACCAATGGCTTCACGAATATTGTCCTTTAAAGCGTCAATTGTCTCTGGCTTGTTGGCGTAATACTTATCTTTGAGGGCACCCCACAAGTTATAGTCCAACGGTGTCAAATCGCAGCTCCGAGGTGGCCAAACGACATCAGCTCTGCGGCTGATAATGCGATCTTCAAAAACAGGGCGCAAAACATCGAGTGTTGCCAATATCCTCCTCTTCAATTTTTGTGAACAAAAATTCGTTCAACATGACCCGATAACGATCGCGATTGACTGTAACGGCCACTCCTTGCTCATTTTCGAAGAAAAATGGCCCAATTATGCCTCTGGACCAAAATCCGCACCAAACAGTGACTCGTTTTGGGTATATCGGCTTTTCAATGTATGCGTGCGGGTTTTCTGTGCCCCAAATGCCACAATTTTGCTTGTTTACATACCCGCAAAGATCGAAATGAGCTTCATCTGAAAAGACGATTTTTTGGCAAAATCGGCATTTTCTGTAAGTCGATCGCAGGCCCACTGAGAGAAGCGAAAACGCATTGGATGGTCAGTTGGCTTCAACTCCTGAACCAATTGGACTTTGTATGGCGTCATACCAAGGTCTTTACGCAAAATTCGTCTCAATGATGCCTCCGAAATGTTCAATTCTTGAGAACGACGGTGAATTGATGTTGATGGCGCTTCACGCACACTTTCTGCCACAGCAGCAATATTCTCGGGTGTACGCACTGTTTTTGGCTTTTCACGCTTTGGTTTATCGATGAGGATGCCAGTTTCTTTCACTTTTTTCACAAGATAACGAACATACGGAGCTGACGGTGCTTCTCTTCTTCCAAAATCCGTACGCAATTTTCGCACACATTCTGCAAGATTACCATGATTTTCAAAGTAATGTCGCAATATTTCTCAGCGTTGTTCAAGCGTATACACAACCATATTCGATCAGCGGAAGGATAAAACTAATTATCTGTCAAATCAGAGATGAGCTAAGTGTTACCATTCGCGAAATAAGCACTAGTTGAAGAAAAACGTTAGATGGCGGACCCTTTATTTGGATTATGGAAAGAATTTTAAAATAAATATAATTTTGAATTTCTTTGATATTTTTTGTTATTACTGCATATGATGGATGATCAATTGTTTAAATTGTTATACATTGTTATACATAGTTTACACATTTTTTTTTCTTTACACAGTACAACATGATTTTGTGAATCAATTCTGACAATTCCACCTGAAAGTAGCCCCAAAAATAAGAGCTTCTGCATCATTCGTTTTGTCAAGTTGGCTGCCATTATAATTTAATGGGCATGCGAATTTTTTTGCTCAAGGTGGATTTTTATTTTAACACGGTAATAACTAGGTAACCGTACGGAATATCTCTTTGGTGTCTGAAACAAAGTTCTAGATATTGAATGGGAGAAAAAAACAAGGAACAAACTTACCCGAAATAGGTGCATCTAGTGCCTTAAAAATCGAAAAAATGCCCATTTTCTCCCCATTTTTTCCCCCCATTTTAATCTTTTTTGCTAAATATCTGGAAACAAAGTTGTAGGTATTAAATAGGAGAAAACAAGCGGAACTAACGTACCCGAAAAAAGTGCATCCAGTGCCTTATGCATTGCTTGCAGAGGTTTGTTGGTGGAGATCTAAAATTATGCAGTTTGAAGATGAATGCACCGAAGATGAAGATGACACTGAAATTTGTGGACACACTGAAGAAAACATGCCCTTGAATATTATGTCTAACTCGGACGATGATGCAAACTCAGACCATGAATTAGAACAACCTATGAAGAAAACAAGATCATCAGAATTGCCAATAATTGAGAATGTTCTAAATTTTGTTTCCATACATAGATAACAAATCGCAATCTCATATTTTCTGTGTAAGAATAGCTGTAATATAAATCGGAATTTTTATTTTCATGCAAAATAAAGTTTATAAAGAAAAAACAGCATATCTGTGGATTTATATTTAGCAAAAAGTTAAAAAAGGGGGTAAAAAAATGGCGGGAAATGAGCATTTTTAAGGCACTGGATGCACTTTTTTCGGGTAGGTTTGTTTCACTTTTTTTCTCCTCTTCAATATCTACAACTTTGTTTCAGACACAAAAGAGATATTACGTATGGTTACCGAGTTATAACCGTATAAAAATATACAGAAAGTAATAAAAATCCATCTTGAGTAAAAAATTTGTGTGGCCATTTAATTATAATGGCAGCCAACTTGACAAAACTAATGATGCAGTTGCAATTTTCAGAATTGAGTCCCAAATAAATGAGCTGAAAAATGTTGTGCTGTGTTAGGAACCATATAGCGTATAAATTTATTGTGAAAGTATGTTTATTTGTTAGTAAATGTAGCCTTGGCTTAAAAAATCCGTTACAAACTGACTGAGTTATTAAACTTTTATTAAAAACAAAATTTTGGAAGAAATGCGTGCACAATGTTTTTCGTGTTGCTTTTTGTAAGCTTTCTGTTTAGTGAAGTTTCTAGTATGATGCAGGATATCGGTCACATTCGTGATTTTAAAAAACAATATACTACTAGATTAGTTGAAGTAAACAACAAATTCGTATATCTCTCATATATATTCAGGCGCTGGTATGAGCCAGAACTTGTTAAGTGAAGTTGAATGATCTTTATACGAAAAGTGGTCTTAGGTTAGGTTAGGTTAGGTTGGAAGTGGCTGCTGATCCAAGGACCAGCACACTTAGACTTTGGGGTCCGTTGTGATACCACGGGACGAATGGGTGTTCCCCTCAGTCCCCACCGGAGAACCAGTTCGAGCTTCTAATGAAGCCCCTAAGATGTGAAATTTCCACGTTTGAGAGGTCAGAGAGATCGTGAAGAAACGGCGATCCCAATGTCCGTAATCTTGTTCTGGATAGCGCCGGGCAGTGGCAGAGGAAGTGTTCTACGCTCTCTATCTCCTCCACATCCAAGCAGCTACGACAGAAATCATTTGACGAGACCTTAAGGCGCTCAGCGTGTCTCCCTATAAGTGGTCTTACATGGTTTAGTTTTTCACTAGCGATACTGACTGGTGGGTATAATACACACACATGCACAAATCTTAATCTTACGACAATTCTACTGGTTCTGATAGGAGCTATTTGTAGGTCTTGGTTTATATATGCATCGATTTCACCAATTTTATTAACTTCCATCCATATTTGCGATCAGTAATTTGATTAAAAGGTTTACGTGAACATACATATAGACTGGGGTGGCCGTTCATTATATGGAGGAAAAACAAAGTGTTCAAACTCTCGCTCCCAACCCCTAGAAATATGCGAATAGCAAAAAACTGGGAAATGCAAAGTTTTGAGTCAATAAAAAAACATTAAGATGTCCCTCAACACGACTGGAAATTTCAAGTGTGTTTATATGGGAAAAATATGACTTTTTTCAGATTTTACGAAAATTTCTTTCTATAGTTTAATTTTTCTGACAAGTTGTTATATAATTCGGGATCAGTATTTGTCCGTTCAAGAAGCTATAAAACTTCAAAATCGCATAAAACTTCGCCAAGAAATAGCAAAAGCCCCAGCACCACTTTTGTGCCCAAAAAAAAACTAGGTCATGAAATTTGATGGCATTTTTTTGAGAAATTGATTAAACCCATAAGTGTTTTTGGTCTCTATACTTGTAAGGACTCAGATATGAAGTATTGTTTTATTACCATTTCGATAACTTATTGTGCATTGAGACCGAAAATGAGAAATTTTTTTTGATAAAATTTTGAAAAGTAGAAAAATTTTCATATAGAAACAATCTATTCAATTAAAACATAACAATTATCACAATGTTCAATAAATCGCTGATGAAGGCTGAAATGCCAGAAACCGGTCCGATTAAGAATACAGTGCAGTTATGAATTTTTGAAATATATGCTTTCTTCTTCTTTACCACGCACCATTTAAACAAAATTAAAATTTGCATATTAATTACAGTAGTAATTGCAATATGTCTGAAAAATGACTATAAATGTAACAATTTTGAAAACTCCTTTCTCAAGTTTTAAAAAATTTTCTTAAACAAAATTTAAAAAAATTGATCTGGCCCTTTAAGGTTTTGTAAAGTACATGTTAGTTTTTAGGTAAATCCCTGTGCCAGAATTTTTTTGAAAAGTATTTTATTTTTGCGTATTTCGGGAAAAATGGTATTTTGGTAAAATCTTCTGTAAATGTACTCTTTCTAAATACTTTGTATCAAGAAGTCATCAAGTTTCCACTTTTAAATGTTATATTTTATCTTAATAGCCTAGGGTTTTTTGCTTTACAAAAAAAAAAAAAAAAAACAATATGTTTTCGTTTCATAATGATTTGTGCTGCTGAACTGCTGACTTGAGGTGGTTTCACTATTTTAGCGAACGAAGTATTTCCTAGACTTTTAAATGGCGTCAACTTCTTCACATAGTTCGATCTACAATTTTAGAAAAGATTTTTATGTCTGCTGTGGGTTATATTTCCAATCAAATCGTCGAAGCCAAAATACATTCGAATAGAAATTTTTTTTCTACAATGTGAGAGTTGTAAATCTTACAACAAAAGAAAGCGCAGCGTTGGTGATTCAGGAAGTTTCCATCTTTTGGAAAAAACACGAATTCCTTCTAAAAGAATTGATCACTGTATTGATAAGTTACTTAAACTGTGTAATAAATGGGAAAATTTACAAAAAAAAAACTTGAAAAGAACTTCGGGTAAGGAAAAAGACAAAAGAGATCTTTTCATAGAAAAAATGGACAATCTCTTTGGAATAGGTGAAAAATTAAGACGATAAGAAATTTTTAATTCTTCAGCGCCAAAAAGGGAGACCGGGCTCCATGATTAGTGTTCATCGAAAACCAAAATAAAAGGAAGAAAGAGCACTAAAACGCTCTACAATGAAAAGTTCTTTCACAGAATATTTCACAAAAATCCAATTTTTCTCGAAATTCGCAAAAATAAAAAAATTCTGGCATAGGCGTTTATCTTAAAATTCACACAGTTAATCTATGGCATATATTTAACAAAACCCTAAAGTTTCAGATCCACTTTTTAAAATTTTGTTTAACAAAATTTTTTAAATCTTGAAAAAGGAGTTTTCAAAATTTTATCATAAAAATCGTCGTATATATATTTACGCTGATCCCTGACTCACTGACTGACTGACTGATTCTGTAACGCTGAAATAATACACGCACATAGCTATGTGAAATACATAAACAAAATTTAATCTTTCTCATTTTATACAAACACACACACAATTTTCTCTCTTCTTTGTTACCGACCAGTGCTGCTAATAAAATCTTCTGAAAATCTACAATCTTGGAAACTAAATCGCCAAAATTGTCATTTTTAAAACAAGAAATTGTCAAGAAAATTTTACCGCTTATAAAACTCGAAAAAATATTACAATAGGAAGCAATAAAATTTATTTATATCATTCATATTACGAATATTATTACAGCATTGGTTATTTCTATATAAAAAAATGTATTAATGATGAAATTTCAACGAAAAAAATTTAACACAGCAATCAACTAAATAATTTTATTGATATTTATCTATAGCTGAAACTTATAATATAGGTTAAAAGTATAGCCGTAATTAAAACTTAAATCTTAAATGGAGCTATTTCCGTTTTGAAACGACTTGACCCAGAATTAAATCTATATATATTTTGTAATTTACATTTACACTGAACTAAATCTATCAATTTTCCATTAACAACCCATTAATTATTAACCCTTAAAATCCTAATTTTTATGCTACTGAAAATTTAAAATTTTCAATCGTCATTTTAACAAATTTAATAAATCATTTTAACTAATTGAAAAATCGTCGAAATTAAAATAAGTTGTCAAAATTAGCAGCACTGCTAACGACAATAGCACTACATATGCAGATTTCGTGTTACATATGGAATAAGATGAACGCAAAAAATGCATCAAACAACCAATATCTATTCAAATTCTTCTTTAAATTCCCTTTGTTGGTCAATGAAAAAATTCTGCAAAAAAAGTAATGAAGGAAATTTTAAACATTTTACTTTTTTTTTATCAAACTAAACTTTACCGTTTGTCTGTTTTGTTTTTCATCTCAAAATTGTTTTGAATTGTTAAGAGTGCTTTCGCTCAGGTTCTCTGATTGCCAGCTCTTTCCAAAGAGTATGCGTTTTTGATAAATATTTGAGAAAAAAGAGATCTTCAATGTGGATTTTGTTGTTGTCCAACCTATGATTTCGTTTAAAGCTCTGTATTGAAAAGCACTTGAAAAAATAGGGCAATATTAGGTTTAAAATTTAAATTATTCTTACTTTGCATAATTATATTACATTGTAATTTCAGAAGAGAGTTGGAAAAATAATTTTTTTTCACTAATAATATTAATTTTTGCAAAATTTGCTTTCAAAAATTTAGACAAACATAAATTACGTAAATAGGTAAAATTAAGATTTTAATTTGAATAATATATTGAAATTATCATGGAAGAATTAAAAGCGATTTGGAATAATAATTTTGTTTTTTAAGTAAAACTAATACGCCCTTATTTTATTATTTTTTTTTGGATTTATAGATAACTGGAAAAAATGTTCGCTTTTTACAGTTTACATTTATGATGACATATGAAATATTTTTTTCTCTTTTTTGTAGGTGTATTGGTGTTTTCACTTCCGGAGTGGTAGGTTTTAAAACCTTTTTTTGCATTTCTCTTTCTGAATGCACAACATGTCGAGAGTGTTGTATCAAAATTTTAAGTAAATCAGAGCAAAACTTACAGCGTTTCCAGCGACCGGCTGGTTCGTTATAACCGTAGTATTTTTTGATTTGTCCGAAAGGTATAAAAAGTTCTTTTTTAGTTGAATAAGTTTATTTATTTTGGGGCATTTTAAAAAGTTATAAAACATAAATTAAATTTCTAAAAAGATACATATTAATTGTTTGTCTTAATGAGACTAAAATTACCGAGTTTCTATCAAAATAAAATATTTTTTTATAATCATATAATATGAAAAGGTTGGCTACTGGCAAACTTTTACGAAAATATACATAAAAGGACCTTTTAAAAAACTTCATTTGAAAATCGAAGTTTTGTTTTGTATTAAAATTAAATGAAAATAAAATTAAATTAAATTAAATTGAAATTAATTTTTTTTTTAAATATATAAAATATACGAAAATTCTGAAATGAAAAAAAAAATTTGTTTGTTAAAATCAAAAGTTTGATATAAACACTGTTCGCTATAAGAGAAGCAATTTGTATGAAAAATATGATCAAAACTCTTGTGACCGAAGAAATTCTTCTATAAACAAAAATTTATTACAACCAGGGTTCGTTATAAGCGCACTCCATTGTATTAAATTTTAATAATTTTGGGAATCTCCAATCTCCTCACTTTACCCGGCCTTCCCACGTTCAAGTCAAATTGATCACACATACAATAGTCAAAAAATTGTTAAGGAACTGTCCCATTGAAAAATTGAAAGAGAGAATTGAAATGTATGATTGTTTAGTAAAAAAGAGTAAAAAAGTATGAGTGCATTACAACCTGAAAGCCAAAAATTTAACGTGTGAAGGCCGGGTAATATCTTAAATATATTTACGCTGATCCCTGACTCACTGACTGACTGACTGAGAGACTGACTGATTCTGTAATGCTGACCAATATGATACGGTTCTAATTCCTAGGATTGATCTCGCCCCAACCGACACCAGATTACCTTTCATACTAAAACACCGCCAGTTTCCAGTAATTCCTGCAAACGCAATTACCATAAACAAGGCTCAAGGCTAGTCATTTGATTACGTTGGCATTAATTTGGAGACAGTGGTATTTTCACACGGCCAACTGTATGTGGCTTTGTCACGATCAAAAGTTGCAAGCCAAGTTAAGATACGTATTCAATCGAACCCAAGCAAGGAAAACTATTAAATGACCAATGATATTTCACACGAAATATAGTTTTTCAAGAGATTCTAAATTGAAAAACTTTTTTGCCAAATATTTCTTATCTGTTTTGATACTTATGTATATAATTTCTACAGACACAATCTTTTTTCACATGTACATATGTAACAATATAATTTTCAATTTACTAATATATTAAAAGAAATATAATTTATTATAAATTTTTCGTGTATGTAAATTTAAACTGTTTTATTCATAATTTTTAAACGGGCGCCTAGGCGCCACACAATCAACTAGTTTCCAATATTCGGTCTCAATGCGCAGTAGGTTAACAACGTGGTAATAAAACATTATTTCATATCTGAATATTTGTAAGTATGGAGACCAAAAAGAAATTATGGCTTTAACTAATTTCTCAAAATTGAAAAAAATGCCATCAAATTTCATGATATATTTTTTTTTTTTTTTTGGCACAAAAGTGGTCTGGTGCATTTGCTATTTCTTGGCGAGTTTTTTTTTCGATTTTGAAGTTTTACAGCGTTTTGAAAAGACAATTTAATAGTGATTCCGTATTATATTAACACCTTGTCAGAAAAATTTAACTTTAGGACGAAATTTTCGTAACATCTGAAAAAAGTCATATTTTCCCCATATAAACACACTTGAAATATTCAGTCGCGTTGAGAGACATGTTATTTTTTTGATTGGCCCAAAACTTCGTACAGCTTGAACCCTTTTTTTATTAAAGCCCAGCCTAATTTAGACACGATCGATATAATAAAAGATGGGGCTGCTCAAATATTTTTGGTTGCTAAAAAGATCATCAAACACACACATTACACCCTGACCATATTGTGGTATATGGCCACATAGTTAGTAAAAACTAACAAGCTTCATGTTTCAATGCATGTAAATAGATAAATATAAATGTTTAGTAATGGTACAAATACCAGGAATATCAACTTTAAATTTTACTTAAATAGGTCAGTCGTACAGGCGTGCGAAATGTATTACCCAAAAAAGCTAAATCACTTTCCACACAAATGTATGAATATGTCACCTTCATTTGTGATTTACAAAATTTTTCCAAAAATACTTGGCAAAAATTTTTATATTTTCCAGTCTGATATAAACTGTGGAGCTACTATTACTCGAAAAGTTAAGCCATTTCCACTCAAATATATGAAAATATGATCTTCAATTTAAATACGTTATCTGACTCACAACGTTCGCTCATTGATAAAGACGTGTAAACATAAATCGCTAGTGTGGTATTAATATCTTGTTCTCATAACAAACAATTAAAAAATAAAAAAAAACAATCATAAGCTAAATACAATAAAATGGCCCTAAAACCTGGGGCCAATTTTTTGTCACTCTGGATCCAGATCCAGACACAATTCGTAAACGAAAAAAAATCCAAATATTGTAGATACATCACGATTTCCTAAATTTATATGTCTCTCAAAATTCTAAAAACTATAATCTTGCTTAATCGTAGTGTTAAAGAAAAATTTTTGCAAAAATTTAATATATTATTAATATCGAAACCCTTAGAAGTAATAACATCAGAAAGAGTAGAAAAACATCGTTTAGTCATGAAGGTGCTTTATTGATATTAAACAAAAAGGATATTCAAACAAATAAATTTTTAACAGGAAAAAAAATTATTGTCGGTCTAGACCGACTATACGATACCCTATACAATGTGTTTAAGGCCAACTAATTAGATATAGAAAATAAGCATAAACCAAAGTTGGGTGACATTGTTATTAATTTTTTTTGTTGCAGATATGAAAAAGTTCATATCGGGTGCCATATATGTATGGGGACTAGGTCGCAAAATGGACCGACCCTTACCATATTTGCCAAAGTCACTTATATTTTGAAAAAATATATACAAACGAAATTTGAGAAAAATCTGTGCAATATTTTTGTTTTTTGATAGATTTTAGTGAAGATCGGGAAGCAGCTCTATATGGGGCCTATGAATAAGAATCGTCCTATAGATATAATTTTTGAACTACTGATTAGTGGATGTAATAAACACATACAAACCCAATTTGACTGAGATCTATATGATAATTTGTATCTGATGGCAATTTATGTCGATTTCATAGGGGTCATTTGTATAAGGATTAGGTCTGAACATGTACAGAATTTCACCAATTTCAATAGCGTTCATCCCACAGCTGGTAGAAGCCCATGTACCAAATTTCATCAAAATATATTCATATTTGGACCTGTAGTTTGATTACAAGGTTTACATGGATACACAGAAGGACGGACATCGCTAAATCGACTCAGAAAGTGATTCTGAGTCGATCGGTTTAATAAAATATGGCTCTATGTCAAATATTTTTGGTAGTTACAAGCAGCAGCACAAAGTCATTATACCCAAACCACATAGTGGTGTAGGGTATAAAACAATAGAATTAATTGAAGTATGTGCAGAAATTGTCATTTTATATCCTAATTTTAATGTCACAAAGGGAGCAGTGTTTGCACCCCAATTAATGGACTTATCGGAAGAAGTAATCTCAAATGATTTAAAAGGAGCTGCTGAATGTCATAAAAAAATCACCGATAACAGCTTGCAGATACTTCTCTACATATTTCTTCTTTCGTTCATCATGCAGTACTAGCTGAAATAAAAATTGGATTCCTAGTTTCCAAAGTTAACCCATATATACCCCAACATTACAAGTCAAAAACTGCTTCAAATTGCGAAATTTGCGCCTCCTGAATTCATGACCCTGTACCATGCTCAAAAGTGGAATGAATAAACTGTAAACACAGGGAGCACAGCGCCCTAAACCGAAATGGTCCATCTATTCAAAAACGAAAACAATATATTAAAATCAAAATAACAAACAACTATACATTTGAAGAAGCAAATCGAAATGAATCAAATGAAACGTTAGCGACAGAAATACCTATAAAAACATTAACTGAAGCAATATAAAAACCTAAATAAATAACACAAACTAAAAACAAATAAAGCAAACAATTTCTACAGAAGCTATACAATAAAATTCAAATATAATCAATTCCAAAAATCAAAACATCAATACAAGCCCTCTCGCAGAAAAACAAGTTCTTCTAAACAGACAACAAAAGAATCTATAATAAAATATAATCTTGACAACAACCATTCAACAAAAAATAAATACAACATAACAACCAACTCATCTCTGAACAATGAACCAAATAATAACATTAACCCAGTAAATAAAATGGAACCATATAAAAAATCACTTTTTACATATCTGTATACCTCTGGTGATATATACCATCCGCATTGAATACCTCACCAGGACATATTTCCGTATATTACTGAATATTACGGTATAGTATATTATGGTCCTAAGTATCTACAGTGGAATATGAACGGCTACTACAATAATTTATACGAACTGCAACTACTCATAAATGAAAAATCACCAGATGTGATAGCTATACAGGAAACACACCTTAAACCTAATTCAATAAACTCGAGCCAAAGGCAGAACTGCAATGGTGTTAAAAAAAGAATCCAACATAACTTCTACACGCTAAATTTCGCCTTTCATGCCTTTGCATAGTGGGTGATATGCTCAATCTAGCGGAATTTATTTTATATCTTGGCTGTTTTTCGTTCGATTTTCATCAAAAAAATGTTTATAATCATATTTGAATATATTTAATTTAATTTTTAATTTTATTATTTGCATTTTTATTTTAAAACGTTAAAATATTTTTTTATGTAAATTCGAGTGCAAATTCTAGGAAATTTTATTTTTTCATTAAATAAAGACCCTAAAAGTACACTATTCAATTATAGCCAATTCACAAATTAACACAAAAAACAAACTCATTTTTATTACAAACACATTAACAAATTTAATAAACACGCACATAGCATTGTATAATTTTATGTATGTGTTAGTAGCAACTTTAAATGCAAGTTACTCAAACTAAAGGAAAAAATTTAAAAATCTGTAAATCTGGTATGCAGATAAAAAGAACTTCCTTTCAAATAATATATGTTTGGTCAAAATCGGAATAAAACGGTAGAACAAAACATTGGTCACAAGAAATCGCCTATCCTATTAATATTATAGATTATAATAATAAAAGCTCTTAAAAGAAATTATTCAGAATCGGAGCAATCAATGTGTGAACTTTAACAAACAAGAGTGCATGCAGCTGGTCCTCCATTGTATGTAGTCCAGAAGTGTTATTATTTCTATCTTTATTTCTATCCCCTAGTGCTTCTTCCGACATCATGCCAATTGGTGGCGAAATATTTATAATTCCTGCTCCATGTATTAAAATTTTGTAAATAGAACTAGGCATATAACACCATGGATGTTCATTTAAAAATATTTGAACTGTTTCAAATGCGTATTGCCAATATGAATCTTATTTAACATCGTTATTTGGGCAGCCAAATTATGTTGTTGAAAGAACCTTCTAGCTGTGTTGCCATTGTTTGTATTGCCACAACCAGCCATTGGTGTATCCATTAGTAATGTCATTTTCGATTTTAACTCGGTTTGTATGTCCACTTTCCTTTTTTCAATGATAACTTTTTCGGAACCACTAATCGGCCACTTTTTAATTGGAAGCCTGTATAAAATATGAATGATACACCCAAAACAACAAATCCAAGCGTGATAAGTGGATAAACCAAACTGGAAAACATTTTCATTTATTGCTAGATTTTGGATCACATTTAGAGCATTCATCATTTTCAGCGTGGCTTTACAAATTCCACAAGCTTATGACGATGTTTCCACAATAATACTAAATACTTTGCTATCTATAACTGTCATGTAGAACTTATGATAAACGTGGAATGTACTCTGAGTTGTTGGCCAAATTTTCGATATTTGAGTTTCAACACTCTCAACCCCGGTATTGACAACGTTGGATCTTTCCTTCTAACAACTAATTTTCATTAGTCTGCAGAAGCGATTTCAAAATTATGTTCGATCGGAAAATCTCCTATTGCAATCTTTCCATTTTTCAACTAACTTCACAACAAAAATCTTAATTTTCTACCCATTTCAAGGAACTGTTCTTCGTTATAATTATTTTTTAACAATTATATATGTTACTAAATATGTGGTTTCCTACTGCCAAAATTTTTTTAAACGGAACAGCTCCGTTATACCATATAAAAGAAAGTTCTCGTTTGAAACTGACATCATACCAACAAAGTAGAATGAAATAATAGTCGTAAAAAGTGACAGAAGATGATGGACATTTTACATTCACAAGATTTGGTACAAATAAAATATATAAAATTTGGACCGGACACTTTCACCATGTGATATTCAATGGAGGGCACATCGAAGGCATTTTCTACTGACATTTGTTACAGCAGTATATAAAACACTACCCACAAACATTTTTTTTGTAAAACATACCTCAAACTTAGAAAAAACTCACTTTACTTGGCAAATATGAAAGCACTTTTACAAAGCTCGTACTGCGTTATGTGAAATGGTGAGAACATATATTGTCACACCTGTTGAAACATATGTTATATTTGGAAGCTCACAGCTGTTCGAATGTAAAAGTTACAAGAAAATAAAAGCTATCGATAAACTCAGTTGGATGTTGGTTATCGAAAGTTAAAAAAAAAATTTGTCATTCCACTTTTCAAATTTGAATTAAAAGACGATTGGTTGACCGTTTCACGCTGAAATGAAAAGCATTATATGTACCACCAACTGGATCCATATCAAATGAAGTTCTGGGAATTCTGCAAAATTATCTAATATTAAACTCAGACCAACGAATTAAACTGATAGAAAAGTTGCTGACAGCAATCCAATCTAATAATTTTAAATAATTGTTCACCCATTCATTACTCAACCAACTCAAGTTCTACTCGATATTTCTATTGCCTCTACTACTTTATTTCCTTTCCTAGCATGGAAAATCCACAGCCACCTACATGGGAGCGATCACTTTCCCATCTACATCACTTTCAACCGGAACAATGACATTTTAGATAAAACCCGAAATATACATCCAAACAAGTCTTGGGAAGTGGCCCAAATATACAAACCTATTATACTCTAAGGTATTAGACTTTCAAAAATCAAATAACAACAATAATGCGAAAAACCAAAGCAATACATTTTAGCCGTAAACGCAATTCTACATAAACACCAATAACCGTACGAACACATAACATTGACCAAGTAGAGCAAATGAAAATACTTGGCTTAGTTTTCGACTCGAAATATAACTGGAAGGAGCACATTAATTCTAATAAAATGCATTTTCAGTCTTAATTGCAATTCGAACCCAATCATTACTAATAACAAAACAAGTAAGAAAATTATAGTCGGTCTAGACCGACTATACGATACCCTATACCATGCGTTTAGAAACCCTATCTCTTAGGCCCAACTAACTGGACATAGAAAATAAGCAAAAACCAAATTTGAGTGGGATTTTTATTCATTTTTTGGTTGCAGATATGAAAAAGTTCATATCGGATGCTATATCTATATAGGGACTAGGTCCAAAAATGGACCGATCCTGATCATGTTTGGTAAAGTCTCTTGTATTTTGCAAAAATATATACAAACAAAATTTGAGAAGAATCAGTGCAATATTTTTGTTTTTTAATAGATTTAAGTGAAGATCGGGAAGCAGCTCTATAAGGGGTCAAAGGCATCATTTTTGGACTACTCATTAATGGATGTAATGAACGCATACAAACCCAATTTGAGTAAGATCTATATGACAATTTGGATCTGATGGCAATTTATGTCGATTTCATATGGGTAATTTGTATGGGAGCTAGGTCTGAACATGGACCGATTCTCACCAATTTCAATAGCGTTCATCCCATGGCCGATCAAAGCTTATATACCAAATTTCATCAAAATATCTTCATATTTGCGACCTGCAGTTTGATTACAAGGTTTACATGGACACACAGACGGACGGACGAACGGACGGACGGACATTGTTAAATCAACTCAGAAAGTGATTCTGATTCGATCGGTATAATTAAAGATGGGTCTAGGTCAAATATTTTTGGTTGTTACAAACAGCAGCACAAAGTCATTATACCCAAACCACATAGTGGTATAGGGTATAATGAATACGGTCTTCCACTATATGGATACGCGGCAAAAGCAGAATTAAGAAAAATTCAATCAACATACTACTCAGCTGCAGGATTTGCGATTGGCGCTTTTAAATCAACACGCATTCGAAATAACTGAAACTAGACTTTAAACAGTCAAACATTTCACTGAACTAAATACAAAGTTACAAAATTACTCATGCCAACAGCAAATCGAATTCTCAAATATAAAACAAAACGCAACAAAAAATTAAAATTAGCAGTAAAACGAATCACGGAGTACATAATGTTGATTGATATAAGCCCTATTCCAAAGAAAAAAATTAATTGCTTGGTTACTTTCAAAAAATAGCATTGATCCACGCTAATGTCTTACCATAAACAAACAACACCACAAGAAATTTACATATCCCTCTTTCGCCCAAAAAAAAAGAAGAATACAACAAGAATGGATGGATGTTTTGTAAAACAGATGGATCTAAATCAAATATTGGAGTATATAGACAACCATTTCCATTCAATTCAATGCGGATTAATTGATCAAAACAACTAAATTTTTCATGCAGAAGCCATAGCAATTTTGAATGCTATTAAATGGGGAAAAACATTCACAAAACATTAGTTGTACTGACTCTAAATCATGTGCTACAGCAGTACAAAATTTGCCAAATCAAGAAGACATTAGCTGCGAAATAAGGGACAAGCAGATACGATTCCCGGCAAAAATTATAATAATGTGGATACCTGGACATTCCCATATAATAGGCAATGACACACTTGAATGATGGCAAAAGATGCGCTGCGATTACCGCTTATATTGAGAAACACTCAAAATAAATGTTTCAAATACTCAGCAATCAAAAACCATATTTTCAATAAACAAATCATGATTGGAGTTGGTACTCTCAAACTTATAAGAAGGTCAACACAGATGGTAATCTACCTACAATATATCCTGCGGATACTTCAAGGGCACATTCTGTAATAGTTCAATCATCTCAATGAACCATATAATAAACGATTGTAATTACATAAATTCCATTTGCATTAGCACCAACTACTCTCCGTCTAATTTACGGATCTATATAACAAAAGATAATGTAATCAACCTTATTAATCTTTTAAAAGAATTACATATGTTGAAGCGACTTCAACTGTTAGTATTTTTATACCCTATACCACTATGTGGTTTGGGTATAATGACTTTGTGCTGCTGTTTGTAACAACCAAAAATATTTGACCTAGACCCATCTTTAATTATACCGATCGAATCAGAATCACTTTCTGAGTTGATTTAACAATGTCCGTCCGTCCGTCTGTGTGTCCATGTAAAGCTTGTAATCAAACTGCAGGTCGCAAATATGAATATATTTTGATGAAATTTGGTATATAAGCTTTTATCGGCCATGGGATGAACGCTATTGAAATGGGTGAGAATCGGTCCATGTTCAGACCTAGCCCCCATACAAATTACCCATATGAAATCGACATAAATTGCCATAAGATCCAAATTGTCATATAGATCTTACTCAAATTGGGTTTGTATGCGTTCATTACATCCACTAATGAGTAGTCCAAAAATGATCCCTTTGACCCCATATAGAGCTGCTTCCTGATCTTCACTTAAATCTATTAAAAAAACAAAAATATTGCACTGATTCTTCTCAAATTTTGTTTGTACATATTTTTGCAAAATACAAGAGACTTTACCAAACATGATCAGGATCGGTCCTTTTTTGGACCTAGTCCCTTTATAGATATAGCATCCGATATGAACTTTTTCATATCTGCAGCCAAAAAAATTAATAAAAATCCCACTCAAATTTGGTTTTTGCTTATTTTCAATGTCCAGTTAGTTGGGCCTAAGAGATAGGGTTTCTAAACGCATGGTATAGGGTATCGTATAGTCGGTCTAGACCGACTATAATTTTCTTACTTGTTGTATTTATTGTTGTTTCGAGCTTACTGGTCGATTTTGAATATGCAAATAAAACGAAGTTTATTTCATAGGTTTCCCAACGTTTTGTCGATCTATGCCGACTTCTTCAGGGTTAATTTTTTTATTATTTTGAAAATTGTTTAACAATTATAATTGACATCGGAAATGGTCGTCCAGTATTAATTAAATAAATATCTCAAAAGGCGGTTGTCAAAGTTGTAAAATTAAAAAAAATATAATAATAAATAAAACTTGCACAAATAATTACCACACTAATATCACAGTTGCTACAATATTATTTTTATTTTTTTTTTATTCTGTTGTAAAACAATTTTTTACTGTGTAGCTAAAATCTCCCCTTTTTATACCCTATACCACTATGTGGTTTGGGTATAATGACTTTGTGCTGCTGTTTGTAACAACCAAAAATATTTGACCTAGACCCATCTTTAATTATACCGATGGAATCAGAATCACTTTCTGAGTTGATTTAACAATGTCCGTCCGTCCGTCCGTCCGTCCGTCCGTCCGTCTGTGTGTCCATGTAAAGCTTGTAATCAAACTGCAGGTCGCAAATATGAATATATTTTGACGAAATTTGGTATATAAGCTTTTATCGGCCATGGGATGAACGCTATTGAAATTGGTGAGAATCGGTCCATGTTCAGACCTAGCCCCCACACAAATAACCCATTTGAAATCGACTTAAATTGCCATAAGATCCAAATTGTCATATAGATCTTACTCAAATTGGGTTTGTATGCATTCATTACATCCATTAATGAGTAGTCCAAAAATGATCCCTTTGACCCCATATAGAGCTGCTTCCCGATCTTCACTTAAATCTATTAAAAAACAAAAATATTGCACTGATTCTTCTCAAATTTTGTTTATATATATTTTTGCAAAATACAAGAGACTTTACAAAATATGATCAGGATCGGTCCATTTTTGGACCTAGTTCCCATATGGATATAGCATCCGATATGAACTTTTTCATATCTGCAGCCAAAAAAATTAATAAAAATCCTACTCAAATTTGGTTTTTGCTTATTTTCTATGTCCAGTTAGTTGGGCCTAAGAGATAGGGTTTCTAAACGCATGGTATAGGGTATCAAATAGTCGGTCTAGACCGACTATAATTTTCTTACTTGTTAATATTTATTTTTACTAATATATTTATATATATATAGGGGAAAGTCGTCAGTTGCCGGCACTGGTCGTTTGTCGGCACCCCGCCTTAGAGATCATATGATCATTTTGACAAATGTCAAATGTGCGTTTTATTAGCACGTTCTGACTACGTCGAATACCGAAGAACACCGACGCATGGGCTTTGATTTTACAATTAAAATATTTTTTAACAAGTGAAATTCAACTTTGGTGAATTGCTTAGTGTTTTAAAATGAAACAAATTTTGGGAAAAAAAATTCAGTCTATTTTGTTATTCAACAAAAAACGCCACGAATGTGTTCGCGTGTTCGCAACCGAAAGTGTTTTTTTCACTTTTGAAAATGGCTGCTAAAATCGGTTGGCGGCAAATGGTGAAATATCACCAGGGATGTAAATGTAATTAATTTCAGTGTTGTTTTTAAGAAAATTTTCGGAAAACAATCGTCTTCTTCAAAGAACGTTGATTGTGATGTCATGATTAAAGCAATCAATTGATTTTTTGTGGAAAAGCTGCCAATAAAATCGCCTGCTGCAGCGTACTCGATCCTGATGACGATTAATGTGAAAACTGCCATTGATTGTCTTTAAAATAAATAGATTTCCTTTTTTATTTGAATACTGGTGGTTTTCATTCATATTCTTCCATTTTCAGTGGATTTTCTTGGGATACCGACAACCGACCTCAAATGGGAAAAAAACATTTTACTAAAAACTGTTAGTTAACATATTCCAATGGACAGAACTAACTCACTACGGAACTAACTCACCCACTTTTCCCTATATATAATTCACCTGAACTCTTTTTAGAGCTCTTTTTTCCGTTTTCATGTTATTTTTTAGTTTTAAGTTTTTTTAGTACCTTTTGTAACCTCAAAGTATTCAGTGAGGAAGAAGCTGAAATAAATCTAAGTTGAATGAAGATTTGGAATAGTTGCCTTTTTTCTTCAAAGGACTTGAAAAATTCAGAGTTCAACAACATATCTATACGAAAATAAGATGTGAATTAATTTTAGCCTCCACCCCAGTGTGCAGAGGTATATATAAGTTTGTCGTTCCGTTTGTAATAATTATAAAAAAAATTCTGGACCCCATAAAATATATATATTTATGATCCTTACAACAAGCGGAGTTGATCGCTATGTCCGTCTGTCCACGTTTGGAAAACACATTGACAACTTTAATCGGGCAGATAGGGTGCTCTCTTGTATAGCCAATGATTCACTGACTTTCTGTGAAGTTTGCTGTTTAAAATCGTCCAAATCAGTTGAATAGGGCCCGAGATCTGAATGAAGAGCTAAAAAGTCTTGAAAAAATATGATTTTCTATGTTGTTCTTGTCACGATCACGGCCTCAACACGATAGCTAGGGTGACCATTTTTAGTGAGAATGATTCACCAAGTTCATGGGAAGATTTCTGTTTCAAAAATCTTTAAAATCGGTGGAACAGGTCGAGGGAAATCTCTAAAAAGTAAAAAAGAACGAAAAATATGATGTTTCTATATTGTTCTTGTTGTTATTCTAAATGTTTTATTGTTGTCATAGCTGGACTTGTTGTTTTTGTGGTCATTGTAGCAACAATATTATAAAAACTAACCCTTTGTAAATTTTTTTTTATCAACTTTGGTAGAAAAGTGTTAAAGTTTCCATTGCTTTAGCATTAGTAAAAAAATTTGTTAGATCATTTCTGTTATCCCCACGAACCTGTAAAGTTTCAGATCGATTGGGTCACGGCAAAGGTTTTAAAAACCAATCCAAAATTTTTTCGACAAGCAGACACTACGAGTTAATATAAAGAGAGAAAAAGTCACCAACATCTTAAGTAAATAATGTTAAACTACCTAGTTTTTAATAAAAAAAAACAATGTAAATTTACCAAACAAAATTTTATGTATTAATTTATTTAAAGAAAAACACGAAAATAACTTTTGATGTTGTATTTTTTGTGTGCAATATTTACATATATGTACATACATACATACATATATTAAACAACAACATAATATACATATATTCTATATATATATATCATAATAACCGCATGTTAGAAATAAATCGGTATATTGTTTTATTTATATAAAATTCTCCAATCTGTATTTTGTTTTAGGCAAAATACATTTATTTTGTATTAACAGAGTTTCACTTCAGTTTGCTCAGTGTTGCTATGCCACAGTAGATGGCGCCGCTTTTTTTGTTCTAACTAGCTTTGCAATCGTTATTTCTATTTTAATATGAATGTCAACATTTTCAATTAGATATCAAACACAACAATGTTAAGAGTATGCACAGGCGTGGTCTTTTTTTCATACTTTTTTCCTTTATCCTTTTACAAATATGACCATAAGTTTGGCATATTAACTTTTTGTTGTCTTTACAAAATAGAGTTACCGAATTCATCAGTGAGTCTTTTTTGCTTTCCAAACAGTTCTACATAGATATATAAAATTATTATTCTGCTTTACCTACAAAATAGCTGATTGCGATTACATCTAATTTTTAAAAATTTTTTATAATTACTAAAGCATTACTATTGACATAAATACAAAATTGCACCTTTTAAATTTTCCATTCAAATTTAAGAAAATATCAATTCTAAAAATTGGAATTCAGATTTCCAATTGTAAATTAGAAAATATCAATTGAATAAATAATAACTTGAAATTAAGAAGACTTGAAATTTTAAACACGAAACACCACATACGTTTACATTTAAGAAATCAACTGAAATTAAACAAGTAAGAAAATTATAGTCGGTCTAGACCGACTATACGATACCCTATACCATGCGTTTAGAAACCCTATCTCTTATGCCCAACTAACTGGACATTGAAAATAAGCAAAACCCAAATTTGAGTGGGATTTTTATTAATTTTTTTGGCTGCAGATATGAAAAAGTTCATATCGGATGCTATATCTATAAAGGGACTAGGTCCAAAAATGGACCGATCCTGATCATGTTTGGTAAAGTCTCTTGTATTTTGCAAAAATATGTAGAAACAAAATTTGAGAAGAATCAGTGCAATGTTTTTGTTTTTTAATAGATTTAAGTGAAGATCGGGAAGCAGCTCCATATGGGGTCAAAGGGATCATTTTTGGACTACTCATTAGTGGATGTAATGAACGCATACAAACCCAATTTGAGTAAGATCTATATGACAATTTGGATCTTATGGCAATTTATGTCGATTTCATATGGGTAATTTGTATGGGGGCTAGGTCTGAACATGGCCCGATTCTCACCAATTTCAATAGCGTTCATCCCATGGCCGATAAAAGCTTATATACCAAATTTCATCAAAATATATTCATATTTGCGACCTGCAGTTTGATTACAAACTTTACATGGACACACAGACGGACGGACGGACGGACGGACGGACGGACGGACATTGTTAAATCAACTCAGAAAGTGATTCTAATTCGATCGGTATAATTAAAGATGGGTCTAGGTCAAATATTTTTGGTTGTTACAAACAGCAGCACAAAGTCATTATACCCAAACCACATAGTGGTATAGGGTATAAAAATAATATTGCGATCGAGGAGACATTAATAGCATTTCAGGATAAGAAAATATTAATTTAAATTCAATGAAGTTAGAGAACCTCAAATTATATTTAAGAATTGTGAACATAAAAATTGTTACATAAATAAAGCGCAATTTAATGAGAATGTTATTTATATATTATTTTCAAAAATTTTTTGGGATGAAAATTTTAAGTTTTTCAGAAAATAAAGATAACAAATTATTTTATTTAAAATTTTTGGGACATTTGCTTTTTTGCGTTTGCCATCCCTAATTTGAACCAGTGTTCATGATGACTTCAAAATTTGACTTCATGGTAGGCAAGGTAAAACCCAAAACATTGAAGATCGATAATAATTTCCAGGTACTAGTATTTGGAGTCAATAAATGAAAATATATTTTATTATTGTATATTATTATTTAATTCAACATCAAAAGTTAGACAGGGCTAGATTTTGTATTGTATTGTGTAAATAGTGAAAACTTCCTTTTAGTATGTAAAAAAAAAAATTTATATTCCAAATATGGCAATATTTTAACAAAAAAAATTGAGAGAGCTTTTTCTTGGTTATTATTTTGTTACTCGATCCGACCTATACGGCCGCAATGAAGAATTATTTGTCCAGTTAAAAGAAACAATACAGACATCTCCAATTATAAGATTTAATGCGTAAAGCCACCCTACACAACCATTACCTTCGCAATGGATGTTAGGGCGAGCTATTTAATTTGCAAAAATTAAACTAAATTAATTAACTAATTGTGTCGTATAACCGGAAACGTATGCATATAGGTATATAACCTAAATGCATACCGATCAGCAACCACGATGACCAAAAAGCAAACACCGAAACGTGTTTTCTTTTATCCGAAATAATAGAAAAGACGAAAACGATCTTTCCTCGCGCGAATTACTAATGTGAGAGAGCTCTACATACCAACTCTTGGAATAAACAAAAATCTAGATCAAACCAAAGAATTTGGTGAAATAATTTGGTATTAAGTTTAACAAATTGTTTACCTTTTCAAATATTTTGTTCACATTAATTATCAATACTCAAACCGAGGTGGAGGGTATCAAAGATTCGGCATACCCGAATTTAACACTCTCTCTTACTTGTTTTAACTAGCATAACCCAGCACTCGAAATTCGATGGCAAATTTTATTTTTTCTTAAAATTTTTATTATTTCAATGTTTATATATATAAAAAATTTGTAATAACAAATAATTTTATATGAGCGTAAAGGTATTGTTGGGCCATTGAGTTTTAGCGCCATAGTTTTCTCTGTGAAATAATTTTTGTATGTATTTGCTTTTACTTTCATTCTTTTGAATTTTATTATTGAAATTTTTTCTTACTAATTTTTTTTTACATTGAATATATTAATAATAACATTATCTAATTTGAATATTAATTACTTGACATAATCATGAATTTTTTATGGCAACCATCGCTTCAAATGAACTAGCTTACAATGAATTTGCTTACAATGAACTTGATTAAAGTGTTAAACAACACAAAGCAATATAGAAGCAAACCAATTAACTTAAATAAAAATCTATAAACAGTTTAAATAAACGTGTCTTACTATAAAATACCCACTTATTTTTTTACGAATTTAATTCAGTCCACCATTTTTCTTCTTACACTCATAAATTTCTTCATTTATTGAAAAATTTTCGAGTTTCCTTAAAAGCCATTATGGAAATTTCAGGTATGCTAATCTATTTTAGGCAATTTATAATTCAACACAGGGCGTGTGATATTTAATTATTTATAATGAAATTCTATGAATTGTGAATTGGCTATAATTGATTAGCATACCTTTAGCCTCTTATGAAATTGTTTATTATTAATGTTTTATTTTATTTAATTTTATAATTTTTATTTCTGCACTTCTACTCCATATGACCTATAACTGTATCAATTTTCACACCCCTCCGTGCACGCATTATGCTTAAAAATGGATGAATTTTTTTTCTTCACGTATCTTAAATACATATATTTACGCTGATCCCTGACTCACTGACTGACTGACTGATTCTGTAACGCTGAAATAATACACACACATAGCACTCCCGACAAAGCTATGTGAAATACACAAACAAAATTAAATCTTTCTCATTTTATACAAACCCACACACAATTTTCTCTCTTCTTTATTACCGACCAGTGCTGCTAATAAAATCTTCTGAAAATCTACAATTTTGGAAACTAAATCGCCAAAATTGTCATTTTTAAAACAAGAAATTGTCAAGAAAATTTTACCGCTTACAAAACTCGAAAAAATATTACAAAAGGAAGCAATAAAATTTATTTATATCATTCATATTACGAATATTATTACAGCATTGGTTATTTCTATATATAAAAATGTATTAGTGATGAAATTTCAACGAAAAAAATTTAACACAGCAATCAACTAAATAATTTATTGACATGTATCTATAGCTGAAACATATAATATAGGTTTAAAGTATCGCCGTAATTAAAACTTAAATCTTAAATGGAGATGCTATTCAAGGTGTTTCCGTTTTGAAACGACTTGACCCAGAATTAAATCTATACATATTTTGTAATTTACATTTACACTGAACTAAAGCTATCAATTTTCGATTTACAACCCATTAATTGTTAACCCTTGAAATCGTAATTTTATACTACTGAAAATTTAAAATCTTCAATCATCATTTTAACAAATTTAAAAAATCATTTTAACAAATTGAAAAATCGTCGAAATTAAAATAAGTTGTCAAAATTAACAGCACTGCTAACGACAATAGCACTACATATGCAGATTTCGCAAAAAAAAATGCAAAAAATGCATCAAAAAACTAATATCTATTCAAATTCTTCTTTAAATTCCCTTTGTTGGTCAATGAAAAAATTCTGCAAAAAAAAGTAATGAAGGAAATTTTAAACAATTTTATTTTTCTCATTTAATATCGTCCGATATGCATACATACTTTTTTTATCAAGCTAAACTTTACCGATTGTCTGTTTTGTTTTTCATCTCAAAATTGTTTTGAATTGTTAGGAGTGCTTTCGCTCAGGTTCTCTGATGGCCAGCACTTACCAAAGAGTATGCTTTTTTTGATAAATATTTGAGAAAAAAGAGATCTTCAATGTGGATTTTGTTGTTGTCCAATGTATGATTTCGTTTAAAGCTCTGTATTGAAAAGCACTTGAAAAAATAGTGCAATATTAAGTTTAAAATTTAAATTATTCTGACTTTGTTAATTAAATTACATTGTAATTTCAGAAGAGAGGTGGGAAAATAATTTTTTTCACTCATAATATTAATTTTTGCATAATTTGCATTCAAAAAATTTTGGCAAACATAAATTACGTAAATAGGTATATAAGATTTTAATTTGAATAATTTATTAAAATTATCATATAAAAATTAAAGGCGATTTGGAATAATAATTTTGTTTTTTAAGTAAAACTAATACGCCCTTATTTTTTATTTTTTTTTTTTGGATTTATAGATAACTGGAAAAAATTTTCTCTTTTTGCAGTTTACATGTATGATGAACTATGAAATATTTTTTTCTCTTTTTTGCAGGTGTATTGGTGTTTGCACTTCCCTAAGGGGTGGTAGGTTTTAAAACCTTTTTTTGCATTTCTCTTTCTGAATGCACAACATATCGAGAGTGTTGTATCAAAACTTTAAGTAAATCAGAGAAAAACTTAAGAAGATACAGCGTTTCCAGCGACCGGCCTCATACAGTATAGAATATATAAATCATATTATATAAATTCGAAGTCCGTCAACATCATAACTCAAAATCTACTTGACCGATTCTTTTGCAATTTTATACACTACCTCTACACATAAATCATCACGTAACCACGAAGGGTTTTTTTAATTCCATTTTCTTTCCCATTTTTTTAACAACAAATTCGCGAAATTGTATAGCAAAAATCGTTTTTCACTTCAAAATGCTGCCAAAAAAAAAAAAATTTAAAAAACTCTTCGTCACCTTTGAAACGCGTTTCGATTTTTTATTTCACATGATCCGGTAACGAGTTATGATGTTCACCGCAAAACAACAACGCCGCCGGAGATTCGCTGTCACAGACTTATTTATTAAAATTTTTAATTTAAATTTTTTTCGAAGATTCCTCAAATATAATGCTATAACGTATATATGAAATAAATAACACTAGTCAACAGTCAAAATGTACTCGGGATGCGATAATTTTTTCTGTGTAGATAACCTTGACATGAGCTCGAAAAACGCAATAAAAAATTTTTTTTTCGTTTGGTTTTTTTTTTTTTTTTTTTTTTTTAAATTTAAAAAATTTTTTTTTGGTTAATTTGTTTCGTCCGGCATAACTCGGGAACCACTAGCCCGATTTAATTGAATTAAATTGTAAAAAATTTAAAATTACAATTCCCTTAATCTGTTTATATATTGTTTTCCTATACAAGCAACAGTTTCCTAGTTAAAAATGAATATATAAAGGAAAAAACTTATTTTTGCCTAAAAATTTAAATTTTTTTTTTTTTTTAAATCCATAAAAAATCCCAAATGAAAAAAAATTTCAAATCTTATTACTTTTACGTAAAGATACATAACCTATGAGCAAAATAAGAGAAAGATCATGAAAATCGATGCACGCGTTTCGCTTTTATTCGCAATTGAGTAAAGGTATGAATTTAAAAAATTTGCTCGACATATGCACAACTTTGTCTATGGTAAGGTTTTTTCTTTTTTTTATGATTCTCAGAATTAACAAAACGGAATAAACAAAGGGTTATTTAATTTTTATGATTGCGTAAGCAAAGTAATAAACGGTAATAAATGTGCGTGAACAATTAAAAGGAAAAAAGGAAAGGGGACTTTTTTACTTATTTGGGTTTTCCGGTGACTACCTGTATGATTTTTTTACATAAATGCAACCCACATTTATTCGGAAAATTTAAGACTCACACATGGTGAAACAGGTATGTAGCCACCGTAAAAAAATATACACCCATTTATAAGTACCTGTCAGTAAAATACTAAACAATACACAGTACAAATAGGTCTTCATTGATCGATTTTACTCATTCAACAAGTGTCGACGAACGCGATAGTTAAAATGAGCAAACGTTCGCGAGTATTTGAATGCAATACCAATCCAAGTAATTTTTGTTACATGTGCGGAGAATACGTTTGTGGAAAAAACAAGCGTTATTTTTCACCTAAATTGAGAGATTCATTTGAAGAGAGCTTCAATTTAAAGGTCTCAAACATAGATGAGCGGTGGACACCAAGTGCTCTATGTCCAAGGTGCTACGTACAGCTAAGTGACTCAAGGTAAGTGTAGATTACGAAATTCAAGAACATATATAACTTATTATTGCAATTCTTTCAGACGACAGCCGAGAATCATCATGCCAATGCTTTGGAGAGCTCCGCTTTGCCATGCAACAGATTGATACTTCTGTCTTAGCAAAAAAACAGGCGTGGGAAAAAATATACGATGGACTTACGCTGCTGTTTCAACAGTGAATTTTCCAGTGCCATTTTCCAAAGAACCAGTGGACCCGCAACCGCCCGTTTCAAGATGGGCATCTAATAATGAGGCGATACATCCATCATCAGATCCGGAGACAGTAGGAACCACATCAGAATGCGAGTCAACATATACATTGCATGGAGGTCAACGCTTATGTTCCCAAGCAGAACTGAACGATTGGGTTAGAGAATTGAAACTCTCCAAGGAAGATGCAGAGTTGCATGCATCGCGCATGAAACAGTTCGGTTTCTTGGCTCCTGGTGTGGTGACAACAATCTACAGGAAGCGTCATGAACCATACGCAAGGTACTACACAAAAAAAGACAACATCTGTTTTTGTAAGGACATTCCCGGATTATTTGGTGAACTCGGGTACTCTTACGATCCAGGAGAGTGGCGTCTTTTCATCGACAGCAACAAGCAGAGCCTTAAAGCAATTTTACTGCACAACGGCAACAAGAAACCTTCGATTCCAATTGCTCATGCCGTTGACACCAAGGAAACATACGAAGTCATGGACAATCTACTAAAGTGCCTTAACTATGAGAAACACGATTGGAAAGTTTGTGCCGACCTTAAGGTTATCGGTATCCTTTGTGGATTACAAGGTGGATTCACAAAGTACTGTTGTTTTCTCTGCCTTTGGGACAGCCGCGATCGTCAACATCATTACACCAGGAGGAGTTGGACAGAAAGAGTTAACTTCATCCCCGGCAGCGACAACGTGAAATATACACCACTCATAAAAAAGGAAAATGTTTTTCTCCCACCTCTTCACATAAAGCTCGGACTCATAAAAAACTTCGTGAAAGCTATCAACAAAGATGGCGAAGCGTTCGCCTATTTAAAAACCATTTTTCCTCACCTTTCATCGGCAAAGATTAAGGAAGGCGTTTTCGACGGTCCGCAAATTAAAAAGTTGTTGCAAGACCAACAGTTTGAACACATTTTATCACCAAATGAAGCTGCAGCTTGGAACTCATTTCGGCAAATTGTTTCCGGATTTCTTGGAAACAACAAAAGCTCAAATTACAGAGAGATCGTCGAACAACTACTCCAAAATTATAAAAAAATTGGAGCAAATATGTCGCTTAAGATACACTTTCTACACTCGCACTTGGACTTCTTTCCGGACAACCTGGGCGATGTGAGTGACGAGCATGGTGAGCGTTTTCATCAGCAAATGAAAGAAATTGAGCACCGATACCAAGGATTTTGGAACGAAGCTATGATGGGGGACTATATCTGGTTCCTAATAAGAGAAACAGACCCACAACAATATAAAAGAAAGACAAAAGCACATAATTATTTTTAATTTGAAGGTTTTTATTTTTGTGTTTAGATATTTTTTTTTAAAATTTTTTATAATTAATTAATGTTGATATCCTTAGGATAATTTCTTGTACATATATCGAATTGTTTTTTAATTTAAAGTCATATATTTTTGTCACCCAACAAATTTTAATTTTTTTTGTAATAAAAAAGAAAAAACCTTACCATAGACAAAGTTGTGCATATGTCGAGCAAATTTTTTAAATTCATACCTTTACTCAATTGCGAATAAAAGCGAAACGCGTGCATCGATTTTCATGATCTTTCTCTTATTTTGCTCATAGGTTATGTATCTTTACGTAAAAGTAATAAGATTTGAAATTTTTTTTCATTTGGGATTTTTTATGGATTTAAAAAAAAAAAAAATTTTAAATTTTTAGGCAAAAATAAGTTTTTTCCTTTATATATTCATTTTTAACTTGGAAACTGTTGCTTGTATAGGAAAACAATATATAAACAGATTAAGGGAATTGTAATTTTAAATTTTTTACAATTTAATTCAATTAAATCGGGCTAGTGGTTCCCGAGTTATGCTGGACGAAACAAATTAACCAAAAAAAAATTTTTAAAATTTAAAAAAAAAAAAAAAAAAAAAACCAAACGAAAAAAAAATTTTTTATTGCGTTTTTCGAGCTCATGTCAAGGTTATCTACACAGAAAAAATTATCGCATCCGGAGTACATGAAATTTTTTTCATTTTGTTGAGTAGTGTAATCCAACATTATTCATATCTTCAAAAAAGAATTATGAAAATACGAGTTTTTTTAACTTTTAAAACCTTAAGAAACTTTTAGGAATCTAAAAAGTTTTTTTTTTCTGTGCTATTCTATTTTTCTACAATAAAATGGAGTTAGGTTATAGCGAACTCGGCGGGACCGGCCAAATTAGTTCCTTATAGACTAAGTTCGTTATAATCGTAGTTTTTTTTTGATTTGTCCGAAAGGTTTAAAAAGTTTTTTTAGTTGAATAAGTTCATTTATTTTGGGGCATTTTAAAAAGTTATAAAACATAAATTAAATTACCAAAAAGATACATATTAATTGTTTGTCTTAATAAGGCTAAAATTACCGAGTTTCTATCAAAATAAAATTTTTTTTAAAATCATATAATATGAAAAACTCATTATGTATAGAAGCAGAAAGTACAATGCAAAGGTTGGCTACTGGCAAACTTTTACGAAAATATACATAAAAGGACCTTTTACAAAACTTCATTTGAAAATCGAAGTTTTTGTTTTGTATTAAAATTAAATGAAAATAAAATTAAATTACATTGAAATTAATTTTTATTAAATACTAGCTGGACCCGGCAAACGTTGTTTTGCCCTCAATGAATTTTTATTTTAGTTAGAATCTGTATATACCTATATAAAATGTGTGACGAAGATCTCCAGATAATAAAATGAGAGCTTCACCAAAAAATCTTTCATTGCCTTTCAAATCTTTTATCAAATCAAATCACAATGTTTGTGAGCCATGGTACATTCATCCCAAATAAAAATACTGCATTTTTGCAGAACTTTTGCCATACCGGAATGTTTTTTGATATTACAGACGGCATTCTCATTTTTTTGTACGTTTAACGGTGATTTGAGTGCTGAATGAGCTGTGCGGCCACCATGCAATAATGTAGCGGCTTTTTCCTTCTTTTTCGTTAGAATATTTATATATAAAAACGTTGGTGAGTTTATTTATTAAAATTTATATAAATTTGACAACTCATTATTTTTCGAACGACAGCGCCATCTACCGGGTCCAATAAAAAAATGTTTCTAACATACATATATGTACATTCTTAGTTTCATTAAAATCACACCATAAATAAGTATATTCGAAATAACTTTACCCAGCGCCACCTATCGGGTCCATTTATACATACAAAAATTTCTTATGACGAAACATACGTTCATTCTGAATTGCAGTCAAATCGCGCTGAAAGTAAAAATTTTTGTTTTTAACTTGACCCCAACGCCAGCTAGAGGGTTAAAACTAAAAAAAAAAAACACAGAAGAGCTCGAACCGAACCTATGCTGGAAATCCTACCTCGACAGCTCTTATGGTTCCGGAGATCATTCGTTACAATCAAATGCATGAAATTTTGTGAAAATTTCATGACGATCCTTCCAGTAGTTTAGAAGATATTACGATTTTTTATTTTTCTAAAAAGGGGCGTGGTCCCGCCCACTTTTCTTCTTGTATGTATTTCTATTCATGCTAATACCATATGTACCAAATATGACTGCTGTAGGTAAAAAAATTCCCGTGATATGACTTTTTCAAATATTGGGTTATATGGGCGTGGCACCGCCCCTTTGTCCAATCAAAAATTTATATAGCATATTATTCCTTCCAGAGTCACAGTAACACGCTCTGAAAATTTCAGGAAGATCGGTTCTTTGGTTTGGCCTCCTATAAAGCACAAACAAACACACATTCATTTATATATATATAGATAGATTGAAAGCAGATTAATTATGATTTAAGGTAAAATGGGGCGAAAAAGGGGGACTTGGTAATAAAAAAATGTATGGCTACCTTACCTGTAGATAAAAAGTGTATAAAACTTTAGATAAAATTTATATAAATTTGACAACTCATTATTTTTCGAACGACAGCGCCATCTACCGGGTCCAATAAAAAAATGTTTCTAACATACATATACATATGTACATTCTTAGTTTCATTAAAATCGCACCATAAATAAGAATATTCGAAATAACTTTACCCAGCGCCACCTATCGGGTCCATTTATACATACAAAAATTTCTTATGACGAAACATACGTTCATTCTGAATTGCAGTCAAATCGCGCTGAAAGTAAAATTTTTTGTTTTTAACTTGACCCCAACGCCAGCTAGAGGGTTAAAACTAAAAACAAAAAAACACAGAAGAGCTCGAACCGAACCTATGCTGGAAATCCTACCTCGACAGCTCTTATGGTTCCGGAGATCATTCGTTACAATCAAATGCATCAACGTTTTTATATATACGCCACGCCCCTTTGCCCACTAACAACTTTATATAGCTAAGGTCTTATTATTTCGCAAAAATATCCTTTTGTGAAAATTTCATGACGATCCTTCCAGTAGTTTAGAAGATATTACGATTTTTTATTTTTCTAAAAAGGGGCGTGGTCCCGCCCACTTTTCTTCTTGTATGTATTTCTATTCATGCTAATACCATATGTACCAAATATGACTGCTGTAGGTAAAAAAAATTCCCGTGATATGACTTTTTCAAATTTTGGGTTATATGGGCGTGGCACCGCCCCTTTGTACAATCAAAAATTTATATAGCATATTATTCCTTCCAGAGTCACAGTAACACGCTCTGAAAATTTCAGGAAGATCGGTTCTTTGGTTTGGCCTCCTATAAAGCACAAACAAACACACATTCATTTTTATATATATAGATAGATTGAAAGCAGATTAATTATGATTTAAGGTAAAATGGGGCGAAAAAGGGGGACTTGGTAATAAAAAAATGTATGGCTACCTTACCTGTAGATAAAAAGTGTATAAAACTTTAGATAAATACATATTACAAAAAAATTATTTTGTATAGCAAACATTGTTAGTGGTATAAGTAAAAAAAAAGGGGGCGGTGAAATGGGCGTGGTTCATAGTTATATGGCAACGTTAACAGTATTAAGAGCAATATACTACCAAATAAAAAAATCCGTTGGAAGGAACAAATTTGTACAGAGAAAAAAAGTTTAAAACTTTCAAACAAAATTTGGCGTGAAAAGGGGCGTGAAAGGGGGCGTGGCGTAAGAAATGTTTATTTCTACCTCGCCTGGAGTATAATGTGTATACAATTTGAAGTAAATCTGTTAAAAACTATATGGGAGCAATTACATAATTTTAAAAAAGTGGGCGTAAAAGTGGGCGTGGTCAAAAAAAAGTACCCTATTAATCATGCCAGAGTCCCAGTTAAATGCTGTGAAAATTTCAGGAAGATCGGTCCAGAGGTTTGGTCTCCTATAAGGTACACACAAACAAACAAACAAATAAACAAACACACATTCAATTTTATATATATAGATATAAAATATACGAAAATTCTGAAATGAAAAAAAAAAATTTGTTTGTTAAAGTCAAAAGTTTGATATAAACACTGTTCGCTATAAGAGAAGCAATTTGTATGAAAAATGTGATTAAAACTCTTGGGACCGAAGAAATTCTTCGCTATAAACAAAAATTTATTACAACCAGGGTTCGTTATAAGCGAACTCCATTGTATTAAATTTTAATAATTTTGGGAATCTCCAATCTCCTCACTTTAGCCGGCCTTCCCATGTTCAAGTCAAATTGATCACACATCCAATAGTCAAAAAATTGTTAAGCAACTGTCCCATTGAAAAATTGAAAGAGAGAATTGAAACGTATGATTGTTTAGTAAAAATGAGTAAAAAAGTATGAGTGCATTACAACCTGAAAGCCAAAAATATAACGTGTGAAGGCCGGGTAATATCTTAAATATATTTACGCTGATCCCTGACTCACTGACTAACTGACTGACTGACTGAGAAACTGACTGATTCTGTAACGCTGACCAAAATGATGCGGTTCTAATTCCTAGGATTGATCTCGCCTCAACCGACACCACATTACCTTTCATATTAAAACGCCGCCAGTTTCCAGTAATTCCTGCATACGCAATTACCATAAATAGGGCTCAAGGCCAGTCATTTGATTTGGCATTAATTTGGAGACCGCGGTATTTTCACACGGCCAACTGTATGTGGATTTGTCACGATCAAAAGTTGCAAGCCAAGTTAAGATACGTATTCAATCGAACCTACAGCAAAGAAAACTATTAAATGACCAACGAATTTCACACGAAATATAGTTTTTCAAGAGATTCTAAATTGAAAAACTTTTTTACCAAATATTTCTTATCTGTTTTGATACTTATGTATATAATTTATACAGACACAATCTTTTTTCACATGTACATATGTAACAATATAATTTTCAATTTACTACTATATTAAAAGAAATATAATTTATTATAAATTTTTCGTGTATTTAAATTTAAACTGTTTTATTCATAATTTTTAAACGGGCGCCTAGGCGCAACACAATTAACTAGTTAATATATACTAGCAGATCCCAGCCCTCGAAATTCGAATGCAAATTCCAGGTAATTTTATTTTTTCATTTTATAAATTATTTTATAATACATAGCAATTTTAGCCTATTCAAAATTCAACACTCTCCCAATATCGATTGTGAATGGTTTATGTCCAAAATTGTTATTCAATTCAACACAATTATTATTGTAAATGAAGGAGACATACTCACAAATGCATTTAATAAACACACACATAGCATTGTATAATTTTATGTATGTGTTAGTAGCAAATTTAAATGCATTATACTCCAAAAAAATTTATAAATTTAAAAATCTGTAAATCTGGTGGACAGATAAAAAGAACTTCCTTTCAAATAAGATACGTTTAGTCAACATCGGTAGGAAACTGTGGAATAAATCATCGGTCACAAGAAATCGCCTAACCTATTAATATTATAGATATTATTCACTAAAACTACTTGTAAATCTTTATAAACAAAATATGTCTTACGTTAATAAACTAGGAAATATTTAAAATTGAGGCTCTACTTTAAACGTTTCCTGAAATACGACGGCGTAAAATGAGAGACATTAATGAAAAATTACTTAATAAAGAATTTAGAATAATTAAGTTTCTTTTTAAAACTTGTTAAACTATAACTCCAAGTAAGACTTTAATAAAAAGGCACTGAGACATCCTTTGCATTTACAAATGCCTGAATTTTATTTGCGAAAGGTCAAAGATCATTATCACATAATCAAAATTTTGTGTTGGAATATCTTAAAAAGTGAAGCTTTTAAAGTTCTTAAAAAAATAGATGTTGTAATTTGTGCGTTTTTAATGGATTCTGCGATATAAATTGGAGAATAATATTAAATGAAATTTTTTAAATTAGACCCTTATCACCAATGTATATATAAATATGTTTGGCATTCCGTTTGTAGTAATTAAAAAAGAAATCTGGTCTTCATAAAATATATACTATATATTCTTGAATCTTATCACAAGCGGAGTTGATATAGCGATATCCGTCTGTGTAAATCACGATCACGCCCTCAATAGTTCAGCTGGGTAACCAGTTTTTACTGAAGAAAATTCACTGATATCCTGAGCAATTGGCTAATAAAAATCACCAGAATCGGTTCAATAGGTCGTGAGAATTTAAAATCTAAAAACACTTGTCCAAACAAAAATTTATTTTCTACGTTGTTTTTGTTATCGCTGTTATTCTTAATTTTTGTATTTTATGTGCGATTGCTGTAATTGGTTTTTGTAGTTTTAATTTTGGTTCATGCCCGTATAGTAGAGCGTCCCTTAACATGGGTTTTTTTAGTATAAAAGTTCAGGGGTACCCACTAATTTTTTTTTATTGGACTTGAACATACTTCATGTTTAATTTAACGCCCCTATGACCACGCCTTCCTTAATTGACGGGGCCTTTAAGGGCGATATATGCATTTTTCATGAATTGAAAATTTTTGTTTTGTTTATTCTTATGAGCATAAAGAGAATTGTAGAGAATGAGCCCAATTTCTTTTCGATCGGATAAAAAATAAAATTATTATACTCAAACCTTTTTTTGTGCGATTAGTATTGTGCGGTATACCTATGTAAGTTGAAAATTTACGAATCGCATAAATTAGAAATCGCGGAAAGAGAGACCGCACAAAAACAGGTATTACGATTAATTGTAACGTCACCAAAGCTACAGCTACCATCCAATTCATAGATTTGTAATTTTCTTTGGTTTGCATGCAATAAGAAAAACACTTTCAACCAAAAAAATAAGAGAGTGAAAAGAAACGCGAATAGCATAAATCAAAAAAAAAATTTGTGACTTAAGATTTCAAGAAATTATAATGTGGCAAGATTTACTTAGCTGTAATATATATAAGGTTTATTTAATTGGAAATGTTAAGCACCGAATCACGGGCACAAAACTAACTTTTCGGCCTTGCCGTTTTATGTTGTAATATTCGCCAAGGGTAATTTATCATATAAGAAATTTCTAATATAACTACATACATATATAAAATACATGACTTTCTGGGAAAAAGCCAGAATGCCCACTAAAATATCATGAAATAGTGCGGAATTTAATTAAATTACACGGAGTTTGGCATGATTTAAAAAAATAGAAAAAAAAAATTCGAAGAAGACCACCCAAGTGCTCCAAGATAAAGAAAATTTGTTTGTCCATACCTTAAAAAATCTCTTCGACATAGATCACACTGATGCTTTAAATATAATGAAAATCAGGGACCGTAAGTGATATCAAAAAAACTTCTTTCGTGAAAATTATTTTGTGAGTTTAGAAAAAAAAAACATCTAAAACAGTTATTTTTATTTTTATTTAAGTTAAAAAAAGGACGCATGAAACTCTTAAAAATTGAACTCTTTTTCCGTCATAAAATAAAACTCTTTTGATGATTTTTTTTTCGTCAGAAAATAAAGTTCATTTTATATAAATAGACACCCAAATAAAAAAAAATATTTTTAAATATTATTTGTATTATTAAATTTATTGTTTTTGAGTCTTCTGATTGTAGAAAATAATAATTGCAAGATAATTAGTTTTCTATACAAAATTGTTTTCCATAGTAAGGTAAGTGTGTGAGTGCCACACGTATATTTTTATTGACTGTTTAATTAATAATTAATAGTTATTAATTTTAATTCCGCAATAAGTTCAAATGGTGAATATGGGTCGCAATTCCGATATTACGAGTCGCAATTTTTTTTGAAAAAGTTGAAAATTCACATGTATGCCGGCTGTGTAAATGCGTTTTTAAAGGTGATCATGTTACCAATTTAAAGCGTCATTTAATCAACAAGCATAAACAGGAATACAACATCGAACTGAATAATGAGGAGAATAAGTGTGAAGTACCATTGAAAAAAGTTAGATTTTCAGTTACAATGGCTCCTGAAGAAATGAAGAATGCGTGTGTTGATTTAGACACAACAGAAAAATTACCATTTGCCCTTTTTGATTCAGATGCGTTCAAGGTGATTACGAATCAACTCTTCGATGGACTTGGTATCCCCGCAGTTACATCCAGAGATATAACTGAATTAGTTAATGAAGCCTACGAAAACGAAAGAAGCTGCATAAAAGCGACACTGAAAAATAAGTTACTGTCTTTGAAAATCGACATGGCCACGAGACTTCAACGCAGCGTAATGGGTGTTAACATACAGTTTTACAATAAATCGCAAATTATTATAAAAACGCTAAGCTGCATTGAGCTGACGGAGCGTCATACAGGTAAATACATTAATTACCCATTACAGATGAATGCGAAAGTTAATGACAATTTATAGCTGAGTATCGAAAAGCTAAAGTTGAAAATATTTTGGAGGGTTTTGCATTGAAAAGAACCAAATTTATACAATTGCAACTGACAATGGCAGGAATCTGATGAAAATGGTGAGATTATTCGGCGAAAGTATGAAAGCGAGTTCAATTGCACTGTCTCTAGCGACCTTCTACGAAAAATCTCCGTTTTTCAGTACAATCAGTGAAGTGTGCTGCTCATTCACTGCAACTTATTGTTAAGGACTATTTAGATAATATCAATAAAGATTTGCTGAAGCAAGTTCCAGATTTAGCAAAGGGCTTACGAACTCCTACTTACAGGTTTGTTGTTCACAAGATGAATATGATTGAAATTTTTAGACAATAAGTTTAAAATTATTTTTGAAGCAAGACTCGTAATCTTATTTTACCGCTAGTTTCAATAGATGTCCCGACTCGATGGAATTCTACCTACTTTATGATAAAAAGTTTAATGCCCTACAAATCCTTCAGCTTGAAAAATGTCGATGCCGCGCTCAATCTAGGTCAGTCAGAATGGGAAAATATGGAAGCCTTATTAGCCCATTTACGTCACCAGGAAAATGTTTCAAGAAGAGCAATTGTTTTTCAGCGATTTTTTTTCAAAATATGGCTTCAAATGAAGCTTGAAGTTGAGGGGAAGCCCGACAGCTCTGAATTTTTAGAAAAATTTGAACGGCGTGAGATAATGCTGTTAAAAATCCAACAATCCTTGTAGCTTTATATTTGGATCCGCGCATCCAGTGCATCATAGCGAAGGAGCTTTTAAAATTAATGTGTGTTCGAACGCATCTTAAAGAAGTGGTAGTTCGGATCTTGCAGTTGGAGAAGCAAGTAAGTCTTAAAAAATGTTTTATCAGTATTTTTCTATAAATCCGTTTTATTTGTTTTCCTCTTTGCAGATAAATAATAACCAATTCGATGATCGACCGTCGACGAGCAGGGAAGCTTTACCTTTTTCACCGGATGTTATCCCATCTTCGCCGGGTGTTTGCGATATATTTCAGTCTCAACCAACGCTTTTGAATTCCTTAAATATAGGTAGAGAACAAGAAAGCGAAGAAAATGATAACGAGGATGAGAGAAAAAAGCCTTCTATGAAATCGATAATAAATTGGCCAAAACTATACAATGTGTTCCTGCAACCCAAGTAAGCGCGGAAAGATCATTCTCTGCTCTTAAATTGGTGTTGAAATCTTTCCCCAGAAAATTTAGAAAAAGTTATGTTCGTAAAATTAAACAAATAAAATTTTATCTAAATTACTACACACACTATAAATAAAGAAAATGAGTTTTATTTCAAAGGGGAAAAGTAAAACTTCACATAAGAGTTTTATTTCGTTTTATATCAGATAGACTCAATAAAAATCATACTATAAAAAAGAGAAGAAAATAAACAAAATGAGTTTTATTTTAGATGGAAAAAATAAAACTCCTCAAAAGAGTTTTATTTTATGACGGCAAAATAAAACTTGTTTTAAGAGTTTCATTCAATGTTTTATTTTTTTGTTGAAAGATAACTCTTAACTGTGGAGTTGGGATTGTTTTCTTAAGATCACCATGGATTCTGAAAGAGCACTTCAATACGAATCTATTGGTATATGGCAGTATAGGTCTCCGTCAACTATAACATGGAGATTTTTTGAATTTAAATTTTCTGGATAACTCTTATTTACTGTTATTTATTAATTGTTTTTGTAACGACAGCGAGAATCTGGTAGACCGGGATCTTTGATAGCAGTGGATTACAATCTATGGCAAACAGAAGAGGTTATCAGCAGAAAGAAATATGCAGCTAAAGAAAAATAAAACAACCACAATTTCACCAAAATCTAGTTTCTCATCTGATTCATCATCCATTAATTCCCTTGAAAATCCACAGTTTTTGTAAGAAAATTTAAGGATTTTGAAAAAAGGGGAAAAAAAGAATTTTTTCCCCAAACTAGCGGCTGCCCTCGAAGATGACTCCGTGTATATTCTAGAAGCTGCATTTGAAGCACTTGGGCATAACGAGGATGAATACATAATGAATAAATCTTCCATTCAAAGAATAAGAATACATATGAGAAAAGAACGTGCCGAAAATATTAAAGCATATTTTAAAAATTATATTCCTGAAATGGTTACAATTTACAAAATGTTAAATAAGAACGACTTCCAATTGTGATCACCTATGAAATTGAGGAGAAGCTTATTGCAGTACCTAAATTAGATCGCGTAAGTGGAAAAGAGTAGGCTATAGCTGTATTAAATGCAATAAATGACTGGCAACTCTCCGATAAAATTCAAATTATGTGCTGTGACACCACACCTTCTAACACTGGTCACTTTAATGGTGCATGTGCGCTACTGGAGCAAGCAGTAGAAAGGGAACTACTTCTATTTGAGGGGTGCAGGCATCATGTATACGATTTGATGTTGAAAACTCTGTTTGAAATCAAAATCCCTCAAGTTACGATTAGCGCTGATGTACCGCTCTCTAAAAACTTGAAAAACAACTGGAACAATATTAACTATAAGAACACGAGTATTCAAAATGCAAACCAGCATTTTGGAGCATCGCAGATTGACTTGATTAGCTTTAATTTTTCTGAACTCGAACAGCCAATTGCCAGAGTTGATTTCGATATTATTTTTGAACGGAAATGTCACAACAAATTTAAAATAAGCATCAAGCTCGATGGATGGCGAGAGCTATTTATGTGACGAAAATGTTCTTATTTCGCGATCAGCTAAATTCAACCAGAAAAAAGAAAGTTGCTCTATTCATTGTAACAACTTACGTTAAACCATGGATACAATGCAATTTGGCCGTAAAAGCTCACTACCAAAACTTGTGTTGTATTAGAGCTGTTAAGAGGTATGAATGTGTGGACCATTCAATTGCAGAAGCTGTTTTAAACAAAGTAGCAGATTCCAGCCCTCGAAATTCGAGCGCAAATTTTAGGAAATTTTATTTTTTCATTAAATAAAGACCCTGAAAGTATGCTAATCAATTATAGCCAACTCACAAATCAACACAAAAAACTAACTCATTTTTATTACATTTTGTATAATTTTATGTATGTGTTAGTAGCAATTTTGAATCCAATTTACTCAAAATAAAGGAAAAAAATTTAAAATCTGTAAATCTGCAAAACGGCAAAAATTAAATACCTTTCAAATAATATACGCTTGATCAAAATCTGCATAAAACGGTAGAACGAAACATCAGCCAGAAGAAATCGCCTAGTCTATTAATTTTATAGATTTTGTCAACATCTATATTATATAACTGAGACAAAAAAGAATATTGTGGCTAGATTAACAAAAGAAAGCAAATTTCGATATGCAAAACGGTATGTTACATCGAAAGAATAAATGCGTTTCTCATTATTTGGTAAGTATTTCTAAGTATAATTAATTATAATTAGTAATTAATTTACATGATGTTCATCTGCTTCTCCATTTGGTACAGATCTATATGACTTTGTTTCAATAAAAAGTAAATACATATGTTTTGTCGTTTGAATATAAACACTGATTTTATCACAGAAGATCCATTAATTTGGGAAGACAGTACATCCTTTTTAGAAGCTAAATCAAAAGTTGTTCACTTGAAAGCGACACGCAACAATTCAACAATTTCATTGACTTCTAACAATGCCAGAAGAACTAAAGCAATTGCAATGTGTTCGAGAACACAGAAAAATATATCCAGATTGTACAAAAATTACTTTAAAAAGAAAATATTCTGCAACTGCTAAATAATAATAATATTTCATATCGAGGGCTTATATTCAAAAAGTGCTATCTGCATCAATAATTATTTTAAAGAGAGCGTGTAAAACCAATTCATTAATAAGATCTGAAAGTATTTGTCGATCGAGTTGCTACAATATCCATTAAGAAATAGTGGTACTAATCATGTATGATATCAAAATTTGACAGTTATATCAGAGAACAGTTCAAAATTAAAAATTAATATTGCTGTCAAATGTAGATAGCACGTTTTGAATATAAACCCTCGATATAATATATATTATATTTCTCATTTTCTTTTTTTACCATAAAAATAAACGAAACCAAAATTGTCAAGTCCAAAAACAGTACGATCATGAAAAGACGCATATGTCACTCGTTAAGGCCCCTTCGCTTAGGGAAGGCGTGGTCATAGGGGCGTAAAATTAGACATGAGTTATATCCAAGTCAAATGAAGAAAAATTAGCGGGTACCGTTTTAACATTTCCAACATTGAAACATTGACACTCCACGTGTCACATTAGATTAGACCAGTATTGCCGCACTTTTTTAAAAGTTATCGTGAAAATCGCCTATATGACACAAAAGCAATTATAAAAAATTATGTTTGGTTAAAAAAGTACCTAGTTATTGATGAAAAACTATGCAACTATTTATAGGTTTAAATAAAGATTATTAATTTTTTCATAAAATTGAACTTATAGAAAAACTTCTATATTGTAGGTCTCTTCATTTGAAAACATTTTAAATTTTAAGTTGATATTTTGTTGTACAATTTATGGCTATCGGGTGTTATTTATTTAAAAAACAATATTTTTCTAGGTTCTGCCTGATATGAATTAATACCACACTTATTTGAATTGCTTTTGTTTTATTTTCTTTTATTTTTTATTTTTTTTATTTTATTTATGAATTCTTTTTAACACTTAATTTTACTTCACTTATAATACAAATTTGTTTCTTCACTCTTAGTAAGAATAAAAATTTTCACTTTTGTTTTCGCTAATAAAAGGAATATGCCTATCTCAAAAGCCCTTTTTTATGACTATATCTATTGTATAATTTCTTTTGTTTAAAAAATCATTCAGGCCACATATGTTCATTATCAATAATAGAATTTCAATTTAGTTAAACTTAATATAAAAGATTTTCTTAATTAACAATAGAATTATGTATATTTATTTGTACGCTAAATTAATTTAATAGTTATTTAGAAATCATTTGCGTTCAAAGAAATATTTTCTTTGATTAACAAAAATATCGTTTTACTTAATTAAATTTAATACGACGTCATGCAACGCATTACTCGTAACACAATTTATTATGTTTGCAGAATAATTCTCAGATTAAAACGTGTTAACATTTTTAATATTTTTCCTGTTAATACATTCAAATGTCGTTTTTTTTCCAATTAAATATATGTAAATAATATTATTTTAAATCCAATTGATTTTTTTGTTTGGTAAATTGTGAGCGTATATAAAAGTAAATTTTTATTGAATATTTATAATAATTTCCATAATATTTTTCTATGTAATCAGTTAACAATAACTCTCAGTAATCAATTAATTTAGTTCAATTGATAAATTTATTCGGTTTTAATCATTGGTACAAGAATTCATTCCAAAAACTGTACCAATTAAAAGCAAACAAATATGGTACATCGAGTATATCAATCTCGTATGTTTATCTAGAAACACTATTTTATATTTGTTATAAAACCTTATGTAATGGGAAAAAAAGCGCTTATATTAACTTTTTGTTTCCTAACTGGCAGCGCTATTTTCGCTAGTAACACATTCAAAATTATAAAATGTTAATGTAAATGCTTAAAATTGTGTCCGCAAATATATAATCTCAGCAAGAAGAGATGAGTTTCTATTTTTCACAAAACTTTTTGCTTTTCCAAAACTATTAGTATAGAGTATATCTTTGAGTACGCATAGATCGACTTTAACTTCTTTTTGTTGTTTTTTTTTTTTTTTGCAATAAATCTATCTTAAATTAATATATTACAAGCCACTTCAAGTAGATGCATTTAGCAATTAATTTTTTCTTTATTTAATATCTGGACATTTTGTTGATATTAAGCAAGAGTTAAATTGCCACGAATATTAGTGAAAACTAATTTGAAACTATTTTTTTAATATCGCATAAATTTTTTTTTTTAATTCTCAAGTCATTGCAAAGTATGATCCCGCCGGCAGCGTTAAAAAAGTATTTCTCTTTGGTGACGTATGTATGAAGGTACGATTCTCTTATAGCACAAATAGTCCTATTTGTTAGATAGAAAAACCTTTTTTTTTTTTAACAATAAAGAAAATAATATAACCCATAAAAATAAACGTTTTTATTAAAACTCTTTCTTTCCTTAAACATATGAGTTTTGAGTATCTCGGTAACTGTGCGTGACTGTGTGTGACTATCTTAAAATTAATATTTGGCCACAACAAGTCTATGGAGAAACTTTCAGATCCATCGGATGAGGGGAAGTGGGGTTTTAATCTCTCCGTGACTAAGTCAAAGTTAATCTTTTTGCACAGCAAGTTTTAGATCGATCGGATAAGGAAAAATGGGTTTTAAATCACTCCGTGACTGTGCGTGACTATGCGTGACTGCGCGTGACTATGTCGAAGTTAATCTTTCTTTACAGCATATATATCGACCAAGTTTAAAATCGGTCGGATGAGGGAAAATGACATTTAGATCACTCCGCGACTGTGCGTGACCATGCGTGACTGTGCGTGAATAAGTCGAAGTTAATCTTTTTTCACAGCAAGTCAACCAAGTTTCTTATCGATCGGATAGGGGAAATGACATTAGATCACTCCGTGACTGCGCGTGACTATGCGTGACTACCCTAAAATTAATCTATAGTCACAACAAGACTATGGACCAAGTTTCAGATTGATAGGATGAAGGAAAATGACATTTAGAACACTCCGTCACTATGTCAGAGTTAATCTTTTTCCACAGCAAGTCTATCGACCAAGTTTCAGATCGATCGGATAAGGGGAAATGGGTTTTACATAACTACGTGACTGGGCGTGACCATGCGTAACTGTGCGTGACAAATACAAAGTTAATGTTTTTTTCACAGCAAGTGTATGGACTAAGTTTCAGATCGAACGGATGAGGGGAAATGACATTTAGATCACCCCGTGACTGCAAGTGACTACGCGTGATTGTGCGTGACTACCCCAAAAAAAATCTTTAGTCACAACGAGACTATGGGTCAACGTTCAGTTCAATTGGATGAGGGGGAATGGGGTAAACCCACGAGAGACAGACAGAGAGTATGAGTTAAAAGAAAGAGTTTAAAAATAAATAAAAACAAGTAAGAAAATTATAGTCGGTCTAGCCCGACTATATGATACCCTATACCATGCGTTTAGAGACCCTATCTCTCAGACCCAACTAACTGGATATAGAAAATAAGCATAAACCAAATTTGAGTGGGATTTTTCTTAATTTTTTTGGCTGCAGAAATTAAAAATTTCATATCGGATGCTATATCTATATGGTGACTAGGCCCAAAAATGGACCGATCCTGACCATGTTTGGTAAGGTCTCTTGTATTTTGCAAAAATATACATATACAAACAAAATTTGAGAAGAATCAGTGCAATATTTTTGTTTTTTGATTGATTTATATGGATAGATTTATTTGATAGATCTATATGGGGCCTTTGACTAAGAGTTGTCCAATATAGATCATTTTGGGACTACTGATTAATGGATGTAATAAACACATACAAACCCAATTTGAATAAGATTTCTATGATAATTTGTATCTTATGGCAATTTAAGTCGATTTCATAGGGGCCATTTGTATGGGCTAGGTCTGAACATGGACCGATTCTCACCAATTTCAACAGTGTTTATCCCATGGCCGATAAAAGCTTATATACCAAATTTCGTCAAAATATATTCATATTTGCGACCTGCAGTTTGATTACAAGCTTTACATGGACACACAGACGGACGGAAGGACGGACGGACGGACGGACGGACGGACATTGTTAAATCAACTCAAAAAGTGATTCTGATTCGATCGGTATAATAAAAGATGGGTCTAGGTCAAATATTTGTGGTAGTTACAAACAGCAGCACAAAGCCATTATACCCAAACCACATAGTGGTATAGTGTATAAATATATACTGGTCAAAGAAGAGAAATTTGATTGAAAACGAATTTAAAATTTAAAAGTTAAGTATATGCACCTGTATTAAAATGGTAATTATGCCCAAAAAGGATTAGGTTTAGCCGAATTTACAATCTTACTTCTTTTACTTTATATTTCGTTTCGCAATAACTATTTATAATAACCCTTTTTATACTCTATACCACTATGTGGTTTTGGTATAAGGACTTTGTGCTGCTGTTTGTAACTACCAAAAATATTTGACACTTAGACCCATCTTTTGATCCACTTTCTGAGTCGATTTAGCGATGTCCGTCCGTCCGTCCGTCCGTCTGTGTGTCCATGTAAACCTTGTAATCAAACTACAGGTCGCAAATATGAATATATTTTAATGAACTTTGGTACGCAAGCTTTTATCAGCAATAGGATGAATGCTGTTGAAATTGGTGAAATTCGGTTCATGTTCAGACCCAGGCCCCACACAAATGACCCCTATGAAATCGACTTAAATTACCATAAGATCCAAATTATCATATAGATCTCGGTCAAATTGAGTTTGTGTGTGTTTTTTACATCTATTTATCATTTGGCCAAAAATAAAACCCATATGGCAATACTTTGTCATAGCCCCCGTATAAAGCTGCTTCCCGATTTTCACTTAAATCTATCAAAAAACAAAAACATTGCACGGATTTTTCTCAAATTTGGGTTGTATAAAATAAAATATAAGTGACTTTACTAAAAATGGTCAGGAACGGTCCATTTTTCGACCTAGTCCCCATATAAATATAGCACCCGATATGAACTTTTTCATATCTGCAGCCAAAACAATTTATAACGATGCCATTCAAATTTGGTTTATGCTTATTTTCTATATCCAATTAGTTGGACCGAAGAGATAGGGATTTTATACCATGGTATAGGGTATCGTATAGTCGATCTAGACCGACTATAATTTTCTTACCTGTTTTTTCTGGATTTCTTCCTTTACTGAGTGAAATTATGTAGCTAACTCTAAAAAATACAAAAACCATACACTTATAACTTGCAAATTTTTCCGAATAATATGGTTACTTGCTAAAGTAAATAATTATATTGATATTTTGCAGTTAACTGTAAATAAAAATTAACGTGAATGTAAACAAGAATTTAGGTTGATTGCACGTTGAAAGAAATGTAAATAAAGTTATTTTAAAGTTGCGCAGTATGCAACTAATAATTAAGACAAAATTGATAAGAATTTATTTTAGGTTGATTGAATGTTAAAATTGGAATGTAAATAAAGTTATTTTATAATTTTCGCAATACGCCACTAATAATAATCAAGATGTTATATGTACATTAAAAATGTAGAGAAATTGATTTGGTAAAATTATATTGAGAGTTGCAAAATATCGATATAATTTACAGAAAAAATATAAACCTTGAATGTAGTTCGTTATCATCTACAATTTTAATAGGCAAAGCGATTTCTTGTGTAGGATACCTTCAATTACCACCGCAGATGTTCACCATATTTACAGATGCGCACCATCGAGTACATATAATTTTGACTTCATTTAAAGTTGCTACTAACACATACATAAAACACATAGCTAAGCTTCAAATTAAAAACTGTAAGCTTCTGTGTGTATGCTTATTAAATTTTTGGTTAAAATTGATTAACATACCTTTAGGCTCTTACACAATTATATATGAATGAAAATTTCGGGGCTGGGCTCTGCTAGAGAATATCTCTGCAACAGAAGACTATTATGAGGACTGTTGGTGAACAAGTAATTTACGAATTTCATCTATTTCGTTTTATTAATTGTTGCTTGAATATTGTTTCTATTTCTAGTGTAAATACATTAATATTTTTACTTGTGTATTCCTCTTTGTTTCGAGATTAGAAAAATGTTCTCAAAAGAAAGATATGTTTACTACTGAAATAGGAACCAGTTTCTTTTGTTCTGAAAAAAGAACTGTTTATTTATTATAATTTTCACGAATTGTAAATATCTATAAGCATTTTTAAGTAGAAAATATTATCTTTTAATTGTCTACTGCCAAGCTGCATTACAAAAAACATAAAATATTTTAAGCTTATTCCAAAAAAAATTCTACCTACTGCTCTTAATTAACAATAAATAATTTTGTAATATATTAAAACTTGTTCTTAATAACTTAACCTAAAAGAAACATAGACTCATAATTTACTCCGAAATAACTCGTACAAGGACCTTTCGAGCAAAAATGGAGGATCGCTGAATAATGAGCACCGTTCAAAAAGGAGACCATGAGAAAAATAAAAAAGAACCAACACAAAAAAAAGTATTTTTCTTTGGTTTTGAAAAGACTTATTGATTCCTCCTCGTATTTGGGAATATTTGTCTTAATTTTTAAAGTATTTTGCTCCGATTGACAAGGTAATCATTTTTTCATGTGTTACTAATAATTAAATAAAATAAGATGAGAAATGCTGCCAATTAGAAACAACCAAAAACAAATTCCTATTAATGATTTACAAAACACTAACAGTTCAAATGTCCAAATTAAAGCAATATTAAGAACCATTCATGAATTAATGACATCATTTATTTGATGATCACATCTACAATGCGAAAATGGATCTGCCGAGCTAATCAATTTTATTGCCAAACAAATCTTTTTCTTAAATAGTCGATTATCACAAAGTAAATTTCAATGCGATATGAAATGTTCAGCTGTTACAACTAATCGAAAATTTATTAAAATAAAAATAATAATTTCTTAAAATTAAACATTTGTGATTACTTTTCTTTATATTTTGTTATTTTCATAATAATTAGTTACCTTTTCGTGACTGCAGTGAAAACAATATAACACAGATATCCTGATCAAATCATTTTTTATTTAAACAGCTTAATTTTTAGAACTGATACTATAATGGCGAAAAAAGGGATCTATATTCACGACTTTTATTTTTGTCTTTTAATTGTAATAAAAATATCTTCTTTCCCGGTTTTTTGTGGTGTTTGCAGTGCATAATTTAAATAACATCAATTTGCGTAAATAAAAAGTTGTATACGTCTTCGTTTTACCGCATTAAAAAAATAAGAAAATACACAGAAAAATTTCATACACTCACCTGAAAGTGGCCTTGTCTTACTTTGCACTTTGAAGAAAACAGACTATCCGCGAATCGGAAAAATGCTTTATAGCTGGAGAGAGAATAATGCCGCAATATCAGCAAAGATTTGGCGATCAAAAGCCATTCACTTGCATTCCCAAGAAATTTAAAACTAACCGGCGAAACATTGTCTTCGAAACCTCATCTTCTTGATACACTTGTGCAACAGTTTGAAGACTAAGTACAAAAGTATGGGTTGACCCTCAATCAAATCTACAACTCCGACAAATTCGGTTTCTATTATCGGATGCTGAAATTGTTGTTGGTTGGAAAATCTAAAAGGTTACGCTTTCTTAAATGTTTTTTAAATAATATAGTAATATAAAAATCCAGTAAGAACGCTTGGTCAGGTTTTATTTCGAGTTTATTCTCCATGTAACTTCGTTACTTTTGGTAAAATTATTTTTTTTTTGGTCAGAAGCAGTTTTGCTTTTGGACAACGCGAAGTGTCACCAAATTGCGGAACTAAAATGCGATAACGGTTTAATTGTAGCAATGAATCCAACACACAATTGCAGTGCAGTTCTTCAGCCGTTAGATCAAAACGTTATCAACTTGATCCCATTACACTACTCATTCATTTTCCAGACGAGAAGGGAAGAAATTTGTTAAAATTAAAACATTTCAATTTAAACAAGTAAGAAAATTATAGTTGGTCTAGACTGACTATACGATACCTTATACCAAGGTTAGATACCTTGTCGCTTCAGTCCAACTAATTGGATATAGAAAATAAGCATAAACCAAATTTGTGGGGAATTGCTTGTAATTTTTTTGGCTGCAGATATGAAAAAGTTCATATCGCGTGCTATATTTATATGGGGACTAGGTTGAAAAACAACCCGATCCTGGCCATATTTCGTAAAGTCACTTATATTTTGAAAATATATATACAAACCAAATTTGAGAAAAATTTGTGGAATATTTTTGTTTTTTTTTAATTAAGTGAAGATGGTGATTCTGAGTCAATCGGTACAATAAAAGATAGGTCTAGGTCAAAAATGTTTGGTAGTTACAAACAGCAGCACAAAGTCATTATACCCAAACCACATAGTGGTATTGGGTATAAAAACGGTATTCAGATTCCACTTACGTCCCGGTACAAAATATCTTCATCAAATATTAGAAAAATCTTAAAATGCCTTTAAATCATTTACAATTAAAAGTTTGGGAAGAAAATACAGAGCTTTTAACCATTGTCGCATTTATAACTGAGTTTAGTCCAGAACATAATTTTACAGAGGCTGACATAAACAACTGGATTCAAGAGGAATTTCTCATAGAAAATAATGAGGAGCAAATAGAACTATCAGAAACGAAAGCGGAGTATTCATTTGAAAGTTGTCATGAAGAAAACAAAATCAACGTATGCTTACAATGGGCTTTAGAAAATGAAAAGCCGGCAGCAAAACTATATGAACTACGTGATTCAGCCGCTTTCTAAAAAAAACAATTTTCCAAAAAAAAAGCAACGTAAATCTTCAAATATTTTAAAAACATATCTGTTTTTTTTTTATTTATGCTTCTTTTATTTATTGGAACTGCTCTGTAGTGAGCCCAACAATAAGTATACAAATATTAAAAACTAAATATTAAAAACTAATAATCTAACCCATAAAAACAAAGTTTTTGTTAAAACTCTTCCTTTCCTTATGCATATGAGTTTTGAATCGCTCCGTGACTGTGCGTGACTTTGCGTGACTATTTTAAAATTAATCTTTGGTTACAATAAGTCTAAGGATAAAGTTTCAGATCGATCGGATGAAGGGAAATGACATTTAGATCACTCCGTGACTGTTCGTGACTATACGTGACTATGCGTGACTACCCCAAAATTAATCTGTTGTCACATCAAGACTATGGGCAAAGTTTCAGATCAATTGGATAAGGGGGAATGGGGTTGACGCACGACAAACAGACAGACAGACAGAAAGACGGACAGACAGACAGAGAGTACGAGTTAAAAGAAATAATTTAAAAAGTTATTTTTTAAACAAAGGTATTGTCACCAATTAAAATGTCGTTAGAAAACGGAACTCCCAATAATCAGCGGGGGTCCTACGGTATTGTCAGCAAGTCGTTTCCTCGAAGACGTGTTATGCCTGCAGTATTTTTCAGATTTCTGGCAAGTGTATTCGGATAATTTTCCAATTTCATCATATAATTTGTTTGCAGGCGGGCGATTTCATCCTTCAGCAAAGGAATATTCAAGGCTTTGTGCCATTGTAGACTTAAAGCTTTTAATTTTATTTGGGGTTTCTTAGCTTAAAGTTTTTTGCACCATGTAAGGCGTCGATCCAAATGAATGCCAAGGTAGATGACATCGTCGGTGTTCGCAGAAACTGAGAAACAGATTTCGGGCTGTAAGCTGAATGTTATATGTTTGGACTTTTGTTCATTTACCTTGACTTTCCAGGTAGAGAGCCATATCTCGACATCGCGTATGTGTTCTTTTAGCAACATTGATGCAATTATTGGGTTCTTGCGAATGCTAAGAATAGCTATATCATCTGCAAAAGTTGACGTGGTTAATCGCTGGTCCGTTGGTATATCAGATGTAAAAACTATATACAAAATAGTACCAAGGAAACATTCCTGAGGAGCACCTGCTTTGATTTTAATGTCATCAGTGGTGTGACTTTTGTAGTTTACTCGAAATCTTCTATTAGTTAGATATGTTTCCAGAATCCCTTGGCAATTTGCGTTGTGCGATTTATCAGTTCAACTGTGCCATGTTTCTTACGAAAGCCAAATGATTTCTGGTAAGATAAGGCATTATTTTTGCCAAAAGAAATTTTTTGAATAGTCTAAGTATGAAGCAAGTGTTTTGTCTTTACCAGGTTTGTGGATCATAATAATCTGTGAGGTTTTCCAAAAGTTCGGAAACTAGCCAATGTAAAGCATTTCTTTGAATAAGGAGGTAAGATATACTATTGCTGTCATAAGTAGTTCCTTAATAATTTTTGGGCAAATTAGATCACATTCGGGCGCTTTTTTAATATCTAGTTCATTTTCGATAATATTGCAGAACTCATCGGAGGTGAGCGTGATTTGGTTTACTGTGGCCTTATTATTTTCAATATGTACAGGAATTTGATAATCATTGGTGCATGGATTTGGCTCAAAAGCAAGTCTTAAATGCTCAGAAAATGCTTCAGTTCTATATATGTCACTAAATGTATTTAAAATGTAAATTTTTCTCAAATATATGAATAAAAAGGTTTTTGTTTTCAATAATTTCACGCTATTTTTCAAAGACATTTTGAGTTCGGTTATCGCGAAAATTCTGTTTCCGCGACAGCTCTGGTTAGTAGTTTGTCGCGAATATCGAACGTGTACTGTACTTACGTGTATACTTATAAAGGGTGATTTTTTAGCTATCATCTTTTTGGCAACACTGCTTTAAACAGGTGACGCACGTTTCGTGTTTTGTTTCATTGTCAAACATTTTCAGTTTGGTCCATAATTTAACCATGAATCGTCTTACAAACGAACAACGCTTGCAAGTTATTGAATTTTATTATCAAAATGCGTGCTCTGTTAAGAAAGTTCATCGCCCGCTTCTACCATTTTATGGTCAGTTTAATCGACCCACTGAAGCGGCTATTCGGGCTATTGTGACTAAATTTTGCACCAAATTTACATTGTTGGACATTAAACCACCAACACGCTTACGTAGAGTGCGAACTGAAGAAAATATCGCAGCTGTATCGGCCAGTGTTAATGATGACCATCAATTATCGATTGATGCGAATCGTAACGTAACTGTGAATGGTGAGCGCTACCGAGAGATAATATCCAACTTTTTTTTTGCCCAAAATGCAAGGGCTTTACTTGCATGACATGTGGATTCAACAAAACGGTGCCACATGCCACACAGCACGCGCAACAATGGAGTTATTGAGAAGCGAGTTCGGTGAACATTTTATTTCACGTTCGGGACCGGTCAATTGGCCGCCTAGATCGTGCAATTTAACGCCTTTAGACTATTTTTTGTGGGGCTATGTTAAAGCTCATGTCTATACAGACAATCCCGCTTCAATTGACGCATTGGAAAACAACATTCAAGCATTTATTCGTGAGATACCGGCCGAAATGTTGGAAAGAGTATGCCAAAATTGGACTAAGCGGATGGACCACTTGAGGCGCAGTCACGGTCAACATTTGCGTGAAATATTCTTCACACATTAAATTATATGGACCGTACTATCGACTCAAATAAAGATTTCATGCACTTTTCTGAATTTTATGTGTTTTTTTTTTTTGGAAAACTTTCCTATATCTCTTAAAAAATCACCCTTTATATTCATAAATTTATTCAAAACAAAAAAATTACTAATTCTGCTATAAGATTCAAACATCAATAACTTGAACCATAAGAAAATGTAATTGAAAATTATATTGATTTATATCTTTTTTTAAATAATTCATAATATGAATGTTAACAAAAGCTATGAAATATTGCTGAGAACTCTAACGAAAAAATGCATGACTTTGATAAATAATTTTAAGACAAATGGCCAGACAACCAAACATGCGAAAATACAGACAGACGATTAAATTCCTTAACACATTTGGATAACTCTATTTCCACTGAAACCAGTGTGTTTACAACCTTAAAATTGCTTTATCCTGGTTCCTTATCTTAAACAATATTTAAGAGTGTGTTGGTAAAATACACATGTAGTATATGAAAATTTATTTACAACGTCATTGTCTGACCATTATGTAATTATACCCTATACCACTATGTGGTTTGGGTATAATGACTTTGTGCTGCTGTTTGTAACAACCAAATATATTTGACCTAGACCCATCTTTAATTATACCGATCGAATCAGAATCACTTTCTGAGATTTAACAATGTCCGTCCGTCCGTCCGTCTGTGTGTCCATGTAAAGTTTGTAATCAAACTGCAGGTCGCAAATATGAATATATTTTGCTGAAATTTGGTAAGTAAGCTTTTATCGGCCATAGGATGAACGCTATTGAAATTCGTGAGAATCGGTCCATGTTCAGACCTAGCCCCCATACAAATTACCCATATGAAATCGACATAAATTGCCATAAGATCCAAATTGTCATATAGATCTTACTCAAATTGGGTTTGTATGCGTTCATTACATCCACTAATGAGTAGTCCAAAAATGATCCCTTTGACCCCATATAGAGCTGCTTCCCGATCTTCAGTTAAATCTATTAAAAAACAAAAATATTGCACTGATTCTTCTCAAATTTTGTTTGTATATATTTTTGCAAAATAAAAGAGACTTTACCAAACATGATCAGGATCGGTCCATTTTTGGACCTAGTCCCCATATAGATATATCATCCGATATGAACTTTTTCATATCTGCAGCCAAAAAAAATTAATAAAAATCCCACTCAAATTTGGTTTTTGCTTATTTTCTATGTCCAGTTAGTTGGGCCTAAGAGTTAGAGTTTCTAAACGCATGGTATAGGGTATCGTATAGTCGGTGTAGACCGACTATAATTTTCTTACTTGTTTTTTTTTTTTTGTAGTGTGCTCTTCAACCACAAACATTTATAATAAATGAATTCCTTAAGCAAAGAAAAAAAAACCAACAACATAAAACCCGTCCCTGTTTTTACACGATTTAAGCACAACCCATATAAATATTAATTCTAAATAATATAACATTGTTAACGACTGTTTATTGAGTGTATTAAATATAACAAAAATAGGCGATACCCTTAAAAACTTGAGTTTTAATCATACAGCTCATAATCGTTCATGTAAATCCGTAAATTTATATGACCAAACGAAATAAGTAAACAATAAGACAATAAGCGTTTAATAAACAGAAATACTAGAATTATTTGTCCTTTCGTTTTAAATTATTCCAAATTTATTTTTCACAAAAATTTTGCAGCATTCTGCTTAAAATTAAAATGATCAACAGAAAATTCGAATCGCAAGTTATATATCAATATAAGCTATAAGTCAAGCGATAACTATTTGATTGCATTAAAATATTCAGATTAAATTTAACTGGATTTACAACAAAGGCCACAAAGTAATTCAGCTTCTCTATATGTCGAACAAATTTCTATTACTGCTTTGTTTTAAAAGAGGTACAACGTGGTGTTTGCATATTAAAGAGTTAGAAGCTTGTTATCTTTAAGATTTTCTGCACAAATAATTTACTTTGCCAAATGTTAATAAAAAAAAAAAAAAAAAAATGTGCAATACGATATTCTACACCACGTGATTCGCACTGGGTCTCAGGTTAGATTATTGTTAGATTACATTCGTTCCGCATGAGAACAAAAGATAGTTAAAATAAGATAAATTTGTGCGATATATGTTGCCGGTAAAATAAGTTTAAGTGAAATTCAGAGACAATGGTATGGCGCCAGGGTTAACCTGAATTTTCACAATATTCAGCGATTCAACAGTAATCCTTTGGAAATACCAGACTATTTGGATTAAATTTAAGATAATTTTCTTATGATTGTGGTCATTAAGATTCTAATTTATGTTATTGTATACATTAATGTATTAAGCATAAGAAGGCGGTCCCAGAACAACCCGACCGGACAAACAGAAAACAACAAGTAATATCCTTTTACACTTTTCCCAGCTGTTTATAGTAAGAAGTCATCAACTGCAGACTCAACCTCTTCATTGATGCCAAATCTTTTACCCCTGAGTCACTTTTTTTTAACTTTGGAAATAAATTTATGTGTGAGCTGATGCATTTTTTTCATGGAACAACAGTTTATTTTTCGTCAATATGGCCTTTTTTCCTAAATTTCATCACTGAAACGCTATCATAAATTAACATTCATTGTTGTTCCTTTTTGAGGATAATTAATAAAAATTATTCCACACGTATCAGACGCCATAGTCTACAGATGGAACTGTCTTCGCCTTCTTTTTACACCATTTTCCCATTTCAGTCCACTGTTTTGACTGTCCCTTTGTCTCAGTTGTGAGGTGGGGGCCCTTGGCTCATCCATAGTTAAGAATGTTCTGTTGCGAGCAAACGCGGCACCCATCTGGCGAATAGCTTTCTCTTCTACAAATTGTCGGTCAATATGCAGTTAATATCACTTTTTGAAACTTAACACTTCAGCTAGCTCGAGCACCTTCGTTTGGCGATCAGCCAATACAATTTTGTGGATTTTTTAACCGTTTCTGTCACGGTCATCTTAATTGGTCGACCTTGTTCAAACTCTGCCACCCAATATTTTATAGTCGTGAAAAACGAAAAACCAGAAGTCTCCAGAGTGGAATCTAGTTTAGCTTTAATATTGGTAGGACTGAGACCTTTCTAATTAAAGTATTGAGTTACATAACAGTGACCAATTATTTCCATGTTTTCAAATTAACTGAGATGGTTTACTTTTGATGGCTCAAAAACTTGAATCGTATGTCTTATAAGGTTACCACTTTTCATCAAAATAATTATTTCAAGCTTTTGCCTCCATCTATACTTCAGGTCGGGTTTGCCTAAGACCGTCCTCGTATATTCCTTACACATCTTTAAGAACAATTTATATTCTAAACGTTCAATAACTGCGAAATGACTATCAAACCTTTAGCGCTTTTAGATGACAACAAATTTTATTTTATCTCATTTTATTGTTAGTGAAAAAGTAAAAAAATGATCGATTACATTGTTAATCAGAACAATTGAATTTTATTTATAATACTCTATGAGGAGCCGCAGAACAAAGCGTACTTTTTTGCTTATTTAAAATTTTTGGGAAACTGAGTTTAGTAACAAGTTTTTTACTTATCAAAAGATGCATTAAGCAACCATAAGTCACCCCATTAAATGTTAAAGATGTTTGATATCAAATGACTTTTAGATTGGAAAAAGTACGTTTTGTTAAAAAAAAAATCAAAAAGTACGTTTTGTTTAAAAAAAAGAAAAGAAAAAAAGGACGTTTTGGTGTGCGGTGTGTGGTGTACATAAAAAAAAAAAAATAAACATTGAAATTAAATAGATTTGTTTGTTGTTATTAATGACAATTCTACTTTTTGTTATACCTATCATTCTAAAAATAGAATACAACAATACAATTAATACAACAATTTGGTCAAAATTATTCTAAAAAATTGTCTAAGTAAAATTATATGCTTAAAATGTTATATTATCTGTACACTTTAATGAAAATTTTATTTCAAAATAAAAAACAAAAAATGAGGCAAATAAAAACTCAAATATTTTATTTTAAATTAAATTGCAACTGAACCATTTCTTTCTTACACTTTAATATTGATCTTAAAAATATTAAATATACTACATTTTAAACAAATTAAACTTTAATTCCAATACAAGTATATTCAATATCTTCTTCTCTGAAATCCTCAATATTTTTATTTTTGGTTATACAAAATATCCTAGTGCCAAACTAAGACCTTATTTTCAATCCAGTTTTCCCCAAACTGTTTTTTTTTTTTAAAGATTTTCCACGTCTTTTCTTTTGTCGGCGTTAATCCAACGGCCTGTTTTAATTTCATTTAGCCGAGAAATTGAAAAAGGTGTTTTTCCTCGTTTCAGCAAATTAAAATTGGTATTTCGTTCCTCAGCTGATTCAAATTTAACACTCTAATGCACCAAACCGCCTCTAGACGGACTTAACGCGTTTCGTCATAATAAACAAAGTGATAATTCAAAAAGCAAAATTGTTGTTTTGTTTTGCAGCTAATGTTGCGTTCTAAAATTTCTTCTTGTTTTATTGCTTTATCTCTTTTCATTTGGCAGCTGTAAGAGAACTAAGTCTTAGTTTAGTGAAAAAGTGAAGAATTAATAATTTTTTTAAAACACGTGTTTTTAAAAAATAATTTAATATATAAAAAAATGCTATCGTTCGAAGAAAATTATATTTTTCGTCACATAAAATAAAAAAAAGAATAATTTGTAGATTTTATTGAGCCAGTTTTTCTAAAACCGTCTACAGGCAGGACAGCGCATTTAGAGTTATATTTTTGATGGCTTCATCAAACAATAATATTTTATTCTGGTTAGATATATGTAAATTTACGTAATTAAATTTGCAATTTTTTACGGATTAGATGGCTAGTATAGGCCTAACATACCTTCCGGGTAAAACATGGTTTGAAAACCATTATTATGTGTCCTAACTGCATCAATTAACTCGGCAAAGCATTCTGGTTTTTAAAATAAAATGTTAAAAGTTAAAAAATTCATTGCAATATAAGAACGTTAAAAATTGGTTTACCCCAAGAATTTATGGTAACCTGAACCAGTTTAACAAACGTATTCTTTCTAACTATTATGAAATTTTGAAAGGCTTAGTATTTCATACTTTTTATACAAAATATTTCTGATGGATTTTTTTTATAATACATTTAGCCCTTTCATGCCCGAATTAATTGGGGCGTGGTTAGACATTTTTCAAGTTTATGAAGTTGTTAATTTAGACCTAAATATGAATTGAAATTTCAAAGTCCTATGTATCCTGGATTAGCCGTTATGAAATGTTACCTATAGGCAACATTGTGTTTGAAAAATGACTGACCGCTATCTAAAAGTATTTTTAATTTTTTTTTAATATGCTTACAATATTTTTAAGCATCTAAATTTAAACTTTTAAATATCTTTATTACTTTTTTTTGTGATTATTTGTTAACCCTTTTTTGCAGAAAAAAATTTTACATATGCTGTCAAACAAAATTAGCTCTCACATGATCTCTATCAATAGTTACAACAGATTATTTGCAATTAGGCTTGCACAATATATCAAGCTTCTCTGAGAAAAAAAACCGTAAGAGAAAAAATAAAAATTACGGGACTTATAAGCTAAAATACACAATGTTGCCTATAAGCACCTTCGGGCATTAAAGGTTTAAGAACTCGAAAGTTTTAATTAAACACTTTGTAATATCATTTTTCAATATAATAATTAGTTATTTATAGTTCGGTTCGAGATCATGTATACATTTTCTAATACTAGAATAGATAATACTTTTATGCAATGCAAGAGAAATTTGGAAAAAATTGAAGACAGCGCTAGATGGAGTAGCTACTTTCGAACAAAGCGACTTGTTCATCTTCAGCATCCTTCTGCCTATTGCTTCAAAACAAACAAAACATACGGTCCAATGCAATTGTGATAAATCTGTTAAGATTTCACATGTCATTACAGTTCCCATCTATGGGACGTTTGGCAAAACAAAAAGAGCTTTTTTCACATTACGAGATTTGTAATTGATCAAAGCGATGTTAATGTAGAGAAAGCTATAAATTGGAAAAAACTCTGCTTGTTCGTTCTGACTCTCGTATGAAAAGAAAGAAAAAACATTTCTCATGTTCTTTTCTTTCTAATGTTGAGTTAAATAGTTGACTAAGCATGAGTTGAAGCTATAGGCAGAAGGATGCTGAAGATGAACAAGTCGCTTTGTTCGAAAGTAGCTACTCCATCTAGCGCTGTCTTCAATTTTTTCCAAATTTCTCTTGCATTGCATAAAAGTATTATCTTTTCTAGTATTAGAAAATGTATACATGATCTCGAACCGAACTATAAATAACTAATTATTATTACAACACAAGATCGACAATACATAAAAACTAACATTTTTCAATATATTTTGATAAAATGTTAATACTTAGAATATTTTCAATCTTTTTATAAATTGATCCAAGATCTTTTATATTGAGAAAACTCCAATCCTTTCCCATCTTTAAAATTTGACCATGATTGGAATAAATTTGACAACACTCTTCTGTTGTCGTTATAACAGCATGTTTTTTTTATGTCTTTTTGAATGCGACCAAAAACTCTATTAGCTGGTAAGAAACTGTCCTCTTACTCGTGATATTTTACATTTTTGTTTCTTACGTGGTCCCATATATAATTTTTCTACGGAATCTTGTAATCCCTCCATGTTTTAATTATACTATTAAAAAATTTTTAATAATACTCAGTCCTCAAACAGTAGATAGTAAAATGATTATTTATGTAACTTTTAATTTGAACGAAAATGGAATGACACATAAATAAACGTCAAACATACTGAGAATAATTAGAAATGTTTTGAAAACAAAATAATAAAAGAGGGTCAAAAAGTAGAGTTCATGTTGGTTTTACATCTGCTTAAGTCTATTTTTTTAGTTTTATTGATACACGGATTGCATCCTTTATTGAAACAAAAGGTGCAACTGCACGAAAAATTACAAAGAATTTGGAAAAAGTAAGTTTTAATAAAAAAAAATATTAAAAAGCTTTTTAAGAATTTATTTTCTTGGCTAGAAAAAAATTATGCCTATTAAATTTTTCTAGGAAGATTCCAACCCAAATATTAGAAAAATGTGAAAAACCAATTTGTCAAAAAATGCAAAAAGCACGTTGTTTTCTGCGGCTCCTCATATACTGTGAGCGTCAAAATGAAGCAAACATCTTAGTTACTCATATTAAAAGTTTTATTAAAATTAAGTAATTAACACAAAATCAACAGATAAGAAAATAATATTCGTTCTAGACCGACTATACGATACTCTATACCATGCGTTTAGAGACCCTATCTCTTAGGTCCAACTAATTAGATATAGATAATTAGCGTAAACCAAATCTGAGTGGCATTGTTAGTAATTTTTTGACTTCGGATATGAAAAAGTTCATATAGGATGCTGTATTTATATGGGGACTAGGTCGAAAAATGGAACGATCCTAACCATATTAGGTAAGGTCTACAAAATACGTTTGAGAAAAATCTGTGCTATATTTTTGGTTTTTGATAGATTTAAGTGATAATCGGGAATAAACTTCATACAGGGGCTATGACTAAGAATTGTCCTATAGGTTTTTTTTTAGACTACTGATTAAAGAATGTAATAAACATAGCACAAACCCAATTTGTCGAGATGTATATGATAATTTGGATACTATGGCAATTAAGGTCGATCTCATAGGGTCACTTGTATGGGGACTAGGTCCCAACATGAACCGATTTACACCAATTTCATCCTATGGCCGATAGAAGCTTCCATACTAAATAATAAAAGATGGGTCTAGGTCAAACATATTTGGTAGTTACAAACATCAGCACAAAGTCATTATACCTTGAGCACATAGTGGTATAGGGTATAAAAATATATATGAGGAATTCAATAACTATTTAAGAATATCTGGACTCAATAAAATAAAAACATTAAACAAAAGTTATGCAAAATAGAATGAACTATATTTAGAAAACCACTAAATTTTACGCGTAAAAAAAGTAAACAGCAAATAAAAGGCAACAGAACTTCAATACAAGTAAACTTTTTAAATTTTTTTATAGTTGGTTTATTTTCATTTGGCCTTAAGCATCTCATATAGTTTTCTAGACATCGACTCGACAATTATTTTGTTATATCGAGAAACGTTATGCTCCATTCTTCCTTTAGAGCCTTCTTTAAGTTTGCTTTGCTTGAAATAGCTCTTCGACTTATTTTTCTGTTATGATTTTCCCACGGATGCTGGATCGGTTTAATGTCCTGGGACTGCAGCTGATGATCAAGTGTCCCATGAGTCCACTCCTTCACAATTTGACATGTATGTTTTAGATCGTTGTCCTGTTGGAAGATCCAGTTTCCAGTCACGCCTTATTTCTCGACGCTAGGGCAAAGATTATCTTTCAAATGGCTAAGTAATCCATTTTGTTCATAGTGAAGTAAATAAAAGTAAGATTACCAACACCTGTTGCCGCCATATATTTATAAGAGTGTTAGTAACACACTTTTCGTTGAAAGTTTCATTATTAGCACGCCATATTTTTGGGGGCTTTTTCGCGCCGAAAATTTCGTATTTGCTCTTATATGTATATAATATGCTTTCCGCAGTAGATAGAGCCTCACTTTTGTACTTTCTATCGAAATTCAGAAGCTTGCCTTTTTCGCCTTGCCTTATTCGATTTAAAAATCGCCCACTGCTCAGTGAAAATTGTATTCTAGGGATCAAAATAAGAAACTTTGCCGAAGGAACCATACCTCTAAAACGATGTCCCAGAATTTGGGTCGAACTTTTGAATAGGGGCAAATTTTGAGAAATCCCACTTTGACCCATTTAGAGTGCTCCAATCGAGTCCAAATGTATGACCGACCCCCACTAACTTTGGAGGCCCGACCCACCCATGCCAGTGGCACACCCCCTCGAACTCCTACTGGGGGGTTCCCCATACAAACATTTAAAAAAATCGCCAGTTTTAGCACTTTACATGAAAAAATCAGCGAAATGCCTGTTTTTTCCTCTATTTTTATTTATTTATTTATAACTAGATGATTGTGTGGCGCCTAGGCACCCGTTTAAAAATTATGAATAAAACAGTTTAAATTTAAATACACGAAAAATTTATAATAAATTATATTTCTTTTAATATAGTAGTAAATTGAAAATTATATTGTTACATATGTACATGTGAAAAAAGATTGTGTCTGTAGAAATTATATGTGTACATAAGTATCAAAACAGATAAGAAATATTTGGCAAAAAAGTTTTTCAATTTAGAATCTCTTGAAAAACTATATTTTGTGTGAAATATCGTTGGTCATTTAATAGTTTTCCTTGCTGTGGGTTCGATTGAATACGTATCTTAACTTGGCTTACAACTTTTGATCGTGACAAAGACACATACAGTTGACCGTGTGAAAACACCGCGGTCTCCAAATTTATGCCAACGTAATCAAATGACTGGCCTTGAGCCTTGTTTATGGTAATTGCGTATGCAGGAAATACTGGAAACTGGCGGCGTTTTAATATGAAAGGTAATGTAGTGTCGGTTGGGGCGAGGTCAATCCTAGGAATTAGAACCGTATTGTTTTAGTCAGCGTTGCAGAATCAGTCAGTCTCTCACTCAGTCAGAGAGTCAGGGATCAGCGTAAATATATTTAAGATATTACCCGCCCTTCACACGTTAAATTTTTGGCTGTCAGGTTGTAATGCACTCATACTTTTTTATTCTTTTTTACTAAACAATCATACGTTTCAATTCTCTCTTTCAATTTTTCAATGGGACAGTTGCTCAACAATTTTTTGACTATTGTATGTGTGATCAATTTGACTTGAACGTGGGAAGGCCGGGTAAAGTGAGGAGATTGGAGATTCACGAAATTATTAAAATTTAATACAATGGAGTGCGTTTATAACGAACCCTGGTTGTAATAAATTTTTATACCCTATACCACTATGTGGTTTGGGTATAATGACTTTGTGCTGCTGTTTGTAACAACCAAAAATATTTGACCTAGACCCATCTTTAATTATACCGATCGAATCAGAATCACTTTCTGAGTTGATTTAACAATGTCCGTCCGTCCGTCCGTCCGTCCGTCCGTCCGTCCGTCCGTCTGTGTGTCCATGTAAAGCTTGTAATCAAACTGCAGGTCGCAAATATGAATGTATTTTGATGAAATTTGGTACATAAGCTTTTATCGGCCATGGGATGAACGCTATTGAAATTGGTGAGAATCGGTCCATGTTCAGACCTAGCCCCCATACAAATTACCCACATGAAATCGACATAAATTGCCATAAGATCCAAATTGTCATATAGATCTTACTCAAATTGGGTTTGTATGCGTTCATTACATCCATTAATGAGTAGTCCAAAAATGATCCCCTTGACCCCATATAGAGCTGCTTCCCGATCTTCACTTAAATCTATTAAAAAACAAAAATATTGCACTGATTCTTCTCAAATTTTGTTTGTATATATTTTTGCAAAATACAAGAGACATTACCAAACATGATCAGGATCGGTCCATTTTTGGACCAAGTCCCTATATAGATATAGCATCCGATATGAACTTTTTCATATCTGCAGCCAAAAAAATTAATAAAAATCCCACTCAAATATGGTTTTTGCTTATATAGGGTATAGGGTATCGTATAGTCGGTCTAGACCGACTATAATTTTCTTACTTGTTGTTTATAGCGAAGAATTTCTTCGGTCCCAAGAGTTTTAATCACATTTTTCATACAAATTGCTTCTCTTATAGCGAAAAGTGGTTATATCAAACTTTTGACTTTAACAAACAATTTTTTTTTTTCCATTTCAGAATTTTCCTATATTATCAGGCATGTCACAGAACCAAAATCGTAACGAAAGTGGAATTGAATTCCTATTTGGCTTCTTTAGAAAATTAAAATCGATAATTTTTTGTGGAATAAAACCACTTTCAATTACCTAAGTGGAATTGAAATTTTCAGTATCTATTGCACCAAAAAACTAATAAACACAACTTATTACAAATAAAGAATTTAGTTTTATTTTATATTTTTGGAAAATAAATACACTTATAGCCTTAAAATTTATTTTATAACCAAATTAAGAGAAAGTCATGATCAAATGACAAAATCGAAAACGATTTCGATTTAACGTTGTATTGCCACCTTTTTTAATCGTACAAAATAATTGTTTTTCTTAAAAAATCAACTCTGACAGAAAAACCCAAAACAAACCAAAAAAAAAAATTAAGAATAAATTAGAAAACATGTAAGTATTTATTTTTATTTTAACATTTATTTTAACTTATTTTTTGTTAAAGGGGAAAACATCGGAATGCAGACCAAGAAAGAATATTTATTGAGTTCATGGAATGCCATCAACATATAGCCAGGGTTGTTGTGGAGTCTTACTGGGCAGACTTGATATCACAAATGTATTTGATATATCAAATGTCGTCGACGCAGTTTTTCAACATAATTATGATTTTGCTCTGATTCAATTACCGCACCTATTGATATGCCGGGCATTTTAATTTTTTGAAATAAAATTACAAAATATTTTCACAATTTTTATTATTTTTTTGTTTGTTTACAACAATCGTCTGTTTTATGTTTACGTTGCGTTGCCATACTATCGCCCAAAAACGAATTTTCAACTTAAATCGATTTTAATGAAAACGAAAAAAAAAACTGAAGAAGCAAAAACAATATTGATCGAAATAGTAACGTCGAAATCAAATCGATTTCGATCGAAATTTGTGACATGCCTCTATATATATTTTTAAGAAATTAATTTTAATTTAATTTAATTTTAATACAAAACAAAAACTTCGATTTTCAAATGAAGTTTTGTAAAAGGTCCTTTTATGTATATTTTCGCAAAAGTTTGCCAGTAGCCGACCTTTGCTTTGTACTTTCTGCTTCTATATATAAGAAGTTTTTAATATTATATAATTTTAAAAAAATATTTTATTTTGATAGAAACTCGGTAATTTTAGTCTTATTAAGGCAAACTGTTAATATGCATCTTTTTAATAATTCAATTTAAGTTTTATAACTTTTTAAAATGCATCAAAATAAATAAACTTATTCAACTAAAAAAAAGTTTTTAAACCTTTCGGACAAAGCAAAAAAATACTACGGTTATAACGAACTTAGTCTAACTAATTTGGCCGGTCCCGCCGAGTTCGAACTCCATTGTACGTTAAAAAAAAAATAGAATAGCATAGAAAAAAAAACGCGTTTTAGAGCAAGGTTCCTAAAAGTTTCTAAAGGGGGGTAAGGTTTTAAAAGTTAAAAAAAGTGGTATTTTCATAATTATTTTGTTTATTTCATATGTACGTTATAGCATAACATTTGAACAATCTTTGAAAAAATTTTCAATTAAAAATTTTAATAAATAAGTCCGTGACAGGGAATCTCCGGAGGCGTTGTTTTTTGCGGTGAACATCATAACTCGTTACCGGATCATGTAAAATAAAAAATCGAAATGCATTTCAAAGGTGACATGTTTCCTGAGGTAGTGACGAAGAGTTTTTTACAATTTTTTTTTTCAGCATTTTGAAGTGAAAAACGATTTTTGTTATACAATTTCGGTAATTTGTTGTAAAAAAATGGGGAAGAAAATGGTATTAAAAAACTCTTCGTGGTTACCTGATGATCTATGTGTAGATATAGTGTCTAAAAGTTCAAAAGAATCGGTCAAGTAGATTTTGAGTTATGATGTTCACGGACTTCGAATATTTATTTGCGAGAAAATCGGTTTAAAGTTTTCTAAAAACTGATTTATATACTATATACCGTATGAGAACGGTCGCTGGAAACGTTGTATCGTTTTAAGTTTTGCTCTGATTTACTTCAAATTTTGAAAAAACGCGCTCGACATGTTGTGCATTCAGAAAGAGAAATGCAAAAAAAGGTTCTATAACCTACCACCCCTTAAGGAAGTGCAAACACCAATACACCTACACAAAAGAGGAAAAAATATTTCATAGTTCATCATACATGTAAACTGAAAAAAGAGAACTAAATTTTTTGAGAAGTTATCTATAAATCCAAAAAATAAAAAATCAGAGCGTATTAGTTTTATTTCAAAAAAAAAACTTATTATTCCAAATCGCCTTTAATTCTTTCAATAAATTCTTCAAATTAAAATCTTAAATATACCTATTTACGTAATTTATGTTTGCCAAAATTTTTTGAATGCAAATTATGCAAAAATTAATATTATGAGTGAAAAAAATTATTTTCCCACCTCTCTTCTGAAATTACAATGTAATTTAATTAAGCAAAGTCAGAATAATTTAAATTTTAAAATTAATATTGCACTATTTTTTTAAGTGCTTTTCAATACAGAGCTTTATATGAAATCATACGGTAGACAACAACAAAATCCACATTGAAGATCTCTTTTTTTTCAAATATTTATCAAAAAAAGCACACTCTTTGCTGGCCATCGGAGAACCTGAGCGAAAGCACTCCTAACAATACAAAATAATTTTAATAAAAATGTTTAAAATTTCCTTCATTACTTTTTTTGCAGAATTTTTTCATTGACTAACAAAGGGAATTTAAAGAAGAATTTGAATAGATATTAGTTTTTTGATGCATTTTTTGCGTTCATCTTATTCCATATGTAACACGAAATCTGCATATGTAATGCAATTGTCGTTAGCAGTGCTGCTAATTTTGACAACTTATTTTAATTTCGACGATTTTTCAATTTGTTAAAATGATTTGTTAAATTTGTTAAAATGATTTGTTAAATTTGTTAGAATGATGATTGAAGATTTTAAATTTTCAGTAGTATAAAAATTAGGATTTCAAGGGTTAATAATTAATGGGTTGTTAATCGAAAATTGATAGTTTTAGTTCAGTGTAAATGTAAATTACAAAATATGTATAGATTTAATTCTGGGTCAAGTCGTTTAAAATGGAAACACCTTGAATAGCATCTCCATTTAAGATTTAAGTTTTAATTACGGCTATACTTTAAACCTTCATATATTATATGTTTCAGCTATAGATACATGTCAATAAAATTATTTAGTTGATTGCTGTGTTCAATTTTTTTCGTTGAAATTTCACCACTAATACATTTTTATATATAGAAATAACCAATGACGTAATAATATTCGTAATATGAATGATATAAACAAATTTTATTGCTTCCTTTTGTAATATGTTTTCGAGTTTTATAAGCGGTAAAATTTTCTTAACAATTTCTTGTTTTAAAAATGACAATTTTGGCGATTTAGTTTCCAAAATTGTAGATTTTCAGAAGATTTTATTAGCAGCACTGGTCGGTAACAAAGAAGAGGGAAAATTGTGTGTGTGTTTGTATAAAATGAGAAAGATTAAATTTTGTTTGTGTATTTCGCATAGCTTTGTAGGGAGTGCTATGTGTGTGTATTATTTCAGCGTTACAGAATCAGTCAGTCAGTCAGTGAGTCAGGGATCAGCGTAAATATATATAAGATAGTAAAAAAAAAAAATAAAATAACTGCCTTATTTGGATAATAATTTATGCAAATTATATATATGATACATGTTAATGGGATATATGCTGGCCTGTTGGGACTCGCCTAAAGCAAGAGCCACGAAGTTAGTATTTTTTTTATAACCCTGAGTCGGAGCTGCAGCCGGAGCCATAAACGAACAAAATTGGCTCTTAATTCTGGAATTTACCTTATAAATTTTACAACACTTGCTTTTTTGTACAAAAAGTGTAAAGGTATTTTATTTTTGAGAAAGTTATCATTAAAGTGTATCAAATAGTTTAGCTAAAACTGTGTAGCTCAGTAAAATTAAGTTTTAAGTTTGTATTAAAGTATTATAAAATTGTTCTGATTTATTGTGACTTAAACTGTTAGTATTGATTTTTATTTAAATTAAGATCTATTTAAGAACTAATTCTATATAAAACTTGTTATTATTTTAAAACCAAGTTTTTTTTATTTTCCTCAAAAACAAGACAATAACTTTTGTTCAAAATCAAATATATATATTCCTGGATGGATATTTTTATTTTGAACATAGTTGGAGCTATATTTTTCTATTTGAAAGAAACAAATTTTATGGTTTGGAATAATTTTGCGAAAAATCATCTCCACTGTGACTCAAAAAATATGTAGTGGTTATTGTTAGATAAACCATTAATAGATAAAAGGAATAATATACAATATTTGACTGTTGGTTATATCAACATTTATATACCAAGTTTGTTTTCTTTATTGTTTTTGAATATTTTTGAGGAAGCACAAAAAATGAAAATAAATATTTTTCTTCTTTCTCAACTTTGAAATATTATTTTCAACTTTTATTGAAATTTTTTCCTCTTTGATAAGTATAAAAAAAATTTGTTGATATTCATAACTTTATAGGTATTTTTATCTATGATAAAAACAAAAAGTAAAAAGTTTTGCGGTGCTTGAAACTAGCAATAAGTTATGACAAAAGTTATTTTTAGAAAGCGAAACATAAATAATTCAAAGGGCACTGCTACACGTTCAATATATATTGTGTTATCTGCATCGCGATCCATTTTAATGGATTGTTCAATATTTATCGCTTCTGTATTTTTATATCTTTTGCTGTGCTGGTCGCTTATTAAAAAAATGTCTTTAACGATTATATTAAAGTAAGTAAAAAGTTATTTTTTGGATTCCCATGAATCTAACCGATTTCTTGTGACCGATTTTACAACTTTAGAGTGGTATTTCTTTTTAGCTATTCACCATAGTTAGGGATTTGCACCGTCTCACAGTGGCTGCATTTGAGTTTTTTCGTTGCAAAAATCATAACTTTTGAACCAAATAAGATAATCACAAAATTTAAAAGTTGTGTAATAGATAATTGATCAGCCTCTGAAATGAGTGTTTGAAAGGGGTTCTACGCCTACTTGTGGGTTAGAAAACTTGAAATTTGTGGAAAAATCGATTTTATGGGAAGTAAACTAAAATATATTTTACAATTTTTGATTTTTTATATTTCATTTTAAAGGCTTTTATGACCTAAAATTATTCGAAAAGATTAAAAAAATTTTTTTTTAATTTATTTTTCAGTTTTTTGTAAAATATTGCTCACAATCCGTAAATTTCTGAACTATAATTATTTTCTAACTCTTTTCGTGACCTTACATGCCGTAGTGATGAAATAAGTGGATTGGAAGATGATTCTAAAATGTTGATGAGGTCCTCATTTTGTCTCACCCATGATATTTTGAAAGTGTTCGGCAATCTGTATTTTTTATAACATTTGTTTAGGACTCCTATGCTTCTTCAGAAAGCTCTCCAATTGGCAAAGTCTGATATTCAATTGTGTCTTTGACATGCGACAATATTTTATGAATTGTCGGGGTCAACTTTATCTGTGGATATAATTCTGCTAAAACTGATGCAGTGTTCGAAGCATATTCTCGATATTTTTCAGAATAAACTTTTTCCTTGCAGTGTAAAACATTCAAGATCGTTCCCCATCTCTTAACGAATTGATTTTTTATTCTAGTGATTCGAGTTACAACCTCAGCAATTTCAAAAAATCTTCTCGAAGTGTTTCAAACATTTGGGGTTCCGTAATTTTAGTCCAACTTGTTTGAAAAACTCATCATGTATTCGATTCGTTTTGATCATTTCCTTATCTCCATTCCACTTATTCTTGCGAGCAATGTTGAGATTTCATATTCATATTCATTCCATAAAAATAAGAATGGATTTTCACGGTTATATGTCATCAATTGTATCCGCACCTGAATTTAGAAAGCAGAATTTGACAGAGGATCCCAAGTAGGCATTACAGAATGAAAAATAAAAATCATATATCTTAAAACATCGAACGAAACAATAACAATAAAAATGGCTTTTCAGGTTATATGTCATAAATTGCATAATGCATGCAACTTATTTTGAAAATATGGCAAGTATAGAAATTTATGTTTTTTTTTTATTTTCCATCAAAGTTGAGAAATATTGAAAAAATGGATAGTTGGTAAATATCGATTTATCTGGACAAACACTGAGCAAACAGTAATTTGCTTAGTAAATAGATCTATCAATAATATCATAAAGAATGACGATCCGTTAACTAGTTTTCGAGCAACTTGCTTAAAAATAGTCCGGTTCTTTGAACACTGAAAATCATTCAACTTTGAACTTCTGAACCAAAAATCTGATATTTGAAATCGTTGGACAATTTACTGTAAAATAGGTTTATTAACTATTGTTTAGGGGCACAAGGAATTTTTGATTTTTGCAACCTCACTTGTGCGTCTGGAAAATTTTTTTATTTTTTTTTGAGTAAAATGCATTTACAGTTGCTCCTAAACATACATATATCACATATTTAACCTTCAAATAAAAAAACTATACAATGGTTTGTGTGTGTTTATTAAATTTGTGTTGAATTTTGATTTGGCTAAAATTAATTAGCATACCTTTTTTTCTTTTTTTTTTAAATTTATTGAAAAAAAATTATATACTTAACTATAAATAAACAAATAGTGTTATATATAACAAATTTAACATGGACATGAACTATATAGTATTTACCTAAAAATTTTTAGATAGTATGTAATACTTAACACTTATACAATATATATATGTATATATTTATTTATGAATTAAAGTAAAGAAAAATTAAAAAAACGTTACTTTTATATTGAAATTAATTAGCACTATAAAATTATTTATTAACAAACCCAGTTATATATCTTCTATGTGTTCAACAAATATTTATAATTGAATGAAAAAATAAAACTTCCTAGAATTTGCACTCGAATTTCGAGGGATGGGGTCTAATCGTCTCATTCGTTATTGAAATGTTTTGACCGAAACTATTTTCTTATTTTCCAAAATAATGTACATACTAAGAATAATTTTACTCCGCCACAGTTAGCGAATTATGGCTTCTAATTAAGAGTAAAGTGAATCAAGGTCCGACGATTGTTCGTCTTTTTTATATAACAAACCAAAAATGGAATTTTAATTGATTGCTCTGCTAGTTTTTATTAATAGTTTTAGAAAAAACATGTTTTTATTGAAACTAAAACTATCAAATAGTGATTTTATTGAAATTTATTATTAGATGTGGATCATTTGGCTCCGATTTGTTTCTATATAATTTATATTCAGCGTGCCCAGCTCTGCTTCAAATATTTTCAGTATTTTCTAATAACTTTTGTAAATCTAAACTAATATTATAACTAAATCTAAACTAATTCGTAACTACCAATCTGATATTCCTGAAATTTTCACAGAGTCTTACTGCGGATATGGGAAGTCCTATAGGCTATAATTTTTTAAATATTTTCAATGGGCGTGGCACCACCCACACAAAGTAAATTTTTAATATCATATACATATATTGAGTATTATGACAAGGAAAGCTCTGCAAATTTGTGTGAGGTCACCTATTGTTAATATTATTGGCTACCCCGGAAATGGGTGGGAATGGAGAAGTGGGCGTGGTACCTCCCATACAAGTAATAATTCAATATTATATATCTCGAGTACTGCGATAGAGAGAGCTTTTCAAATTTGTCTGGTGTCACCTATTATTAATGTGAGTAGTCGGACAAAAAATGGGCAGTATCGGACCAATAGGCGTGGCAGGTGCCATACAAAGTAAATATAAAATGTCATATATCAGGAGTACTGTAACAGTGAGAGTCTTGGGACTTTGTGTGATCCCATAAATTAATAATGTGATTCGTTAGACAAAAAATGGGCGTGATCGGAGCAGTGGGCGTAGCACCGCCCATGCAAAGTAGATATCTAATATCATATAACTGGTGTTCTATAAAACGGAAAGACTCGACATTTTGCACGAGTCCATCAGATATTAATGTGAGTAGTCCAATAAAAATTGGGCGGGATGGGATTAGTGGGCGTGGCAGTGAAGTACTACGAAAGCAACAGTCTTTTGCAAGTACATTAGTTATCAGTGTGATTTGTCGTGGAAAATATATCGAAAAAATCAAAAATTCGCCAAAAACGAAAATTGCGAAAAATAAAAACAAAAAAATCCTCAAAATCAAAAATGGGCAAAATCAGAAATCGCTAAAAATAAAAATTGCGGAATGATATTCTAAGTTCAAGGCCAATAGTTAAGTGTTGCTACATCTAATTTTGATAATCTATCTTCTTCTCATGGGCAGCTACATGTACTTTGCTCCAGGGTAGGAACGCCGAAAAATCTGATAAGTGTTGCTACAGGCTCTAATTTTTTAAAATATTTTTAGCGGGCGTGGGTGTAGCGAAGCACACCCGGTTACATCTAATATTATAATAAAGAAAATAAATATGTATATGAATGATTTAAAAGAGTTGATATTTATTGTTGTAAAGAAAAATTCACTTACCACATTAACAGGCTTTTCGGTTTTTTCTAGAAATTACAGAGCCTGAAATGTCCATGATTCAGGTGTATATAAAACATCTGCAACATTCGACCTCAACGGATATATTTCCTTTCGACCATAGTCCACGGTAGCAGTGGGGCAGCAGCTGCTCTATTTATTTTGCCATTATAAATTTTTTGCTCCCTTTATATCAACACGTAATGCCTGCCTGTGTGCGTTTCGATAAAACTTTGGATTGAGTTTCAACCCTTTTCCAGGAATCCAAACTTTTTAGGCAGACTGTTGGCGATGGCAAAAATGATCTTTGGAATTTGTTTTCCAAAAAATTTTTTCATAGAAAAATTTTGTATATGTATTTGACATAGATAGTTTGACATAGATAGATCAGTTATGGTAAATTAATGTACAAATAAAGGGAGTTTAATAAAAAATTGGTTTTTAAGGGTAAGGGTTTTTTATTTTTTTAGTTCTTTGAACTGAATATTCAATTTTATTTGTTTAATTTTCTTCATTTCTTCACTTTTACTGACGTATCGCGAATTGATATGACGAAGTAAAATACTGCATGCTACACGTTCAATAAATATCGCATTACTGGATCGTAATCAATATATGTTGAACGTGTAGCATTAACTCTTTTGTACACTATCGGATCCCGTCGATCCGATCCTAACTACCTTAAAATATTAAAATATTATTTTTACAAAAGCATACGTATTTTTCCTTTTACCAGTGTTGCCATAATTTGAAATTGAAAAGATGCTAAATTGCAAAAAAAAGATGCTAAAACGTACTGGAGTCAAATTAAAATATGCTAAATTTTTTTTTTAATATCATTACCTTTTGATTGAAAAATTAAGTACTTATTTATTAATTCTTTGATTTTTGAATGGAAAAATGAATATTAAACATAAGTTTCGATTTATGTATGTTTTTAAAATTTCAAATAAAATTATTTTGAGTTTTTTAATTTTAAATTAAATATTTTTAATTTTAGAGAATTTTTTTTTTTAATTTCAAATATAACAGAATTTACATTATCAAAAGATACGAGCATATTACAATCTAAACTCTTCTTATTAATTGGTTATCAGTTTTTTACCCGGTTTGATGTATTTTGTATTGAAAATTTTGGCATTTTTTTTAATGCAATTATATTTTTGGGCAGTCGACTTTTTAATTCATTAAAAACTGTTGTTGCTGTTTACATTCTTCAATTTCAAAATGTTTTGTTATATTTGTTGAAAGAAACGAGCAGAGTGGTAAAAAGAGTAGTACACAAATTTCTCGTATTACACTTTGAGAAATTTAAACATATCAATACCAGTAAAATTAAAATTATATATTCAAAAATAATGAAAAAAAAATAAAAAAAAGGTGCTAAAAGCAACTTTTTATTAATAAAAGATGCTAAGTTAGCATCTAGCATCTTTTCATAAATTTTGGATGCTAAGCTACAAAAAAAGTTGCTGAATCTAGCAACTAAAATGCTAAAATGGCAACACTGCCTCACGCACATTTATAACTAATGAATGCACGTTACGTTTAAGGGCTCTCGCTAATATGGTACACTTGAAAAGTCATGGCAAATTTTCGCTTTGACGGGATCGAACCAAAAATATTTCGTCAATCTTAGGTCGATAGGTAAATATGGTCACGATTTATCCATTTTTCAACCTAATCCACACATACATATATATAAAGCATCCTAATTAAACTTTTTCAAATTTGCAGGCAAAGAAAAAATTAATAAAAATTCCACTCACATTTAGTTTGCTTATTTTCTATACCCAATTAGTTAGACCTAAGACCAATTCTCTAAGAACATTAGACTTAAAGTCATTTACATGTAAATAACAATGATATAAAAGTCATGAACATCAGGCATTGTAGATGTAGTGAATTATATTATTCCAAAAATCCATTGCACGCAAGATTGAAACCGCATCACTGCCAAATCACTCACAACGTATGTTAGATAATTTGTGAGAATGGTTTAAGGTTTTATGCCAGTAGGAAGCGATTCCATAAGAAACAGGTTTGCCTCACATGTTGATTAAAACAGTGGAACACTTTCCTTACCTTGATATGTGTTTGCTTAGTTTTACAGCTACATCTCAAGAACCATTGATGATTTGTCATTTCATTCTTTTTAAGTTATTGCTGAAAAAGTAAGCAAACAAATATCAGGATAAGGAAAAAAATATTAAAGGACATAAAAGTTTGTGTCAGCATATTGACGAAAATCTATATGCAAATATCGACTTGTAACATATTCAGAATTTGGTCATGAAATAATGGGTCAAAATATATGAGAATTCGCCTAGCCGAACGATTATATGATGTTGATATTTGGAATGAATATGTTCAAGCAATTACATTTATATTTGTTTATGAGTAATTTTTCCAGTAGATGGCGCTGTATTTCAAATACAATGAGTACCCAAAAAAAAAAAAAACGTTTCTATGAAAACCATTGCATATAATTACTAGTCCGGCAAACCTAGTGTTTATATTACAGACAGTATGGACACATAGAAAAATATTTTTGTGCAAATTCTGTTATCACTAGCACAATTGAATTAGAAATCAAAAATGTTTTAATTCTTAAATGGTTAAAAATTAAAGTTTATAAAAAAGTAAATTTAATTCTATAAAAAATTTATTCAATTGAGGCAACCAAGCTAAAAGAAATATTAAATGATTCAGTCATAAATATTAGAACAACTTTTTCTGGATCAAGAATGTATAAAAAGATACTGCAATTAATTTTTGAGAAATATGAAATATTTTTCGGCTATAATAATATAATATCCAATACCAAAAAAAAGAGTTTTGTCATTTGTTAAATAAAATAAAAGAAGCAAAAACAAGAAATTTATTTAAAAATTTCAGTAATTAGTTTTAAAAATTTAAATACTGTGTATAAAATACATTATATTATACTATTATTATTTTTTTGTAACAATTATTTAAACAAGATTTAGTCTTTTAGGATTTACTTAGGCTTACAATCTAAACAAAATTTAAAGGTAGCCACCCCACACATCCTAAGGAACTAGCATTTAGCATTGTTCGAACGGAATAGACTGTTGTTTGTACCTACGGTTTTTTATCTAATATCCAATGGCAAATCCAAGAAGTAAATTTGCTTTTCGTAATAAAATAAGTTTGGTGTAGTTTATCAGAGTTTATTTTTTCTATTTCTTATTTAAACAACAATAATAAACAGACAAGAATATTTTGAACAGATGCAACAGAAAATGTTTATAAGATAAAGTTAAATGGCAAAACATTCGTTTAAAGTTGGAGAACTTCATAACTTCTTGTAACCATCCACATATAAGTACTTGTGTATTGAAATTTAATCAATATCCTGAATACATAACTTGGGTTTAGTATGTAAATATATTTGCATTACGTAAGATACATATTTCATATTTTATTTATATACCTATAATTTCTTATTGAACAATTAATAATTTCAAATAAAATCATTTTTATTGTATAAGAACATAAAATTTACTACAGTTGCAGCACTTTAGAAATTGTAGGTTACCACAATCAATGGTTATTGTGATTTATTGTTCCGGAATTTCCGAAAATATTAACAATTTTCTAGTCCCACTTGTCCCGCATTTTTTCTTCCGGAATTCTCGAAAAAATTATATTTTATATATCATATATATCATATTTGACCATGAACTTATAATCTTTAATAGCTTTTTAAAGGCTGCCTTTTAATCAAAGTTATAGGTTAACAACTTTGAAAGATACACGAAATTATTCTTGGTAGATCACTTTAGTCAGTTTTTATACATTTTGAAGCACTAAAATTCTTATTGATTTACAAGTTTAGGTTACCCGAATTGGCAAATTCTCTAATTAATGAAAAATAGATGAATATCATAGTTGATATAAATATTGTAGAATAAGTATATGGGATCCCCATCGGAATTCTTTAAAGGTATTTCTAATATTTCTAAAAAAAATGGACCACTGCTTTTACAGCTGCCGGTATACGGCCCTGCAAAAAGTGAAAAAATTCTTAAAAACTTACAAGCGTGGGCCAACATTCTAATGCTGGCTACACACCAGGCAACGGTTGCTTCAATGTGTTGTAGCAACAATGATACACACGTAGCAACGGTTGCCTCAACCAAGCAGAAATATCAAAAAGTTTTGATATTTTTCGTTGGTTGATGCAACCGTTGAAGCACCTGTTGCCTGGTGTGTAGCCAGCATAACAATTATCGTTAAAAGTTGTCTAACTGCAAGGCCTGTTTTCCTTTTCGCAATAAGTCGAGTAGGTCGTACTACTTACGCTTAAAATTTTTGTCATAATGCAACAGTTTGGTACTGCACTTGGAGCCTCTAAGCCAAATGGGTGAGGAATGACGTACGAAAATGTGAAGATACTTCGATAAAATTTCATATAAAAAACTGAAATTAGTGGCAAATGTTTATACTTAACAGAACATCTGCATATAGATGTGTGTCAGCGGTGCATACACATTATTTTTTTGCTTGTTGATTTTGTTTTTTTTTTTGTTTTTTCACATTTAAACAAAAATATGTATGCATCGCTGATAAACAAACAAAAATCTAGCCATTATAATTTGAAATCTAACCCTTTTTTCTTAGTGATGACAACCTTGGTTATAATATTTTGTTTAAAACACGGGGTGGAGAGTATCAAAGATTCGGCAGAGCCGAACTTAACACTATTATTTATTATATTTTATATAATATTGAAAAGGTTTAAGTAGGTTTGCTTGAATTCTCATTAGGTTATTTTCAGCAAAGGTATATGAATTTTACTTATTGCCAAACAAACTGTCTACTACTTTTGTTCCTGGGTTGCTGACTCGATCCGAAACAGCTGTTTAACCTGCTTTGCAGAATGTGGATCATTTTTTGAAACAAATGTGCCAATACTTTTTTCTTTTTTGCTTTATTTAAAGTTAATCCATTTGTTCTTTGGCCTGTGAAATTTCTAACTCATCAATAATTTTTACGTTAATTCATTTATTTCTAAAAAAAGTTGTTAAGGCTCTATTCCAGCTTAATTTTACCTTATATAACTTTTACAAGTTGCAAAGTTAAATGGTTAATAATATTAAAAATATAAAAACAAAGCGCACTCATTACATTAACCATAAGTGCAATATATATTTTTTGAAAAATATTTTTTTAATATATTCCATCACAAAATTTTAAGTAGTTATAATCATCTTTGACTTCTCGCAAATAAAACTTAGGTACAAACCATTCAAAAGGATGTCTGATCAGAGCTAGAGGTCCAAAAGGTTAAATATTAGATTAGTAAGGTAGAAAATGCGTGCCAAATTTGATTAAATTCAAAGCTTTTGATAAATATAAAAGCGATAGTAGACTAAACCATTGAACCGATCTTCCTAAAATTTTTACAGAGTCTTACTGTGTACCTTGAAGGAACCATACATTTTATTCATATTTTTAGTGGGAGTGGCACATCCCATACAGAGCGAATTTTTAATATCATATTATTCAATATATATGAAATTAAAGAATTTACTTTGAAAGGGAGAGCTTTGCAAATTTGTCTGAGGTCATCTATTTCACAGGTCAACAGCAAAAAAGGCGAACAAAAACCACTGAATAGATTTGATGCACCATGGCTACCTAAGTACAAAAATGGTCAAAATTTTAAATTCTATGGAGAAGTTTTTTTTTTTAAATTTTTAAGTAAAATTAAAATTTTTTTACACGTTTCTCCACATAAATAATGATAACTACAAAAGGGTTAGTCCTATAATATTGAAATTAATTAAAAAAAATTTAGACTTTCATGCCCTTTAATCCGTATATATATTTAGTTTCAATCGGCTCAGCAGTTTCGGAGTTATAATATATAATTGAAGCAAAAAATATAATTTTTACGTGAAAATATCAAATTTTTTTGTTGTAAAAAATCACAAAAAATCGAAAACTGCAAAGATTATTCTGATTTATTGCTTTTTCGCAAAGCCACATGTAATGGAAACAAAATGAGATATCGATCGATTGGTTCTTTTCGAATTTATTCACAATTAAGTGAATTCGGTAATTTTCACAAAATTTTTGTTTTTTGTTTGATATACATAAAACTGAGCTGTTAATGTTCTTCTTTCGGTAGATTAAATTTTAAAAAACTTTATATTTTACTAAAATTTACATTTTATTATTTAAATTTATTATATTATATAAGATTTATTATTAAAAGATTTATAATTATAAACTACAAACTCTGGAATTTTATTTTGTACGATTTTCTATTATTGTTGAATGACGAAGTGTTACTCTGAATACTCCAGCAAAAATCAGCCATCATGTGTGCATCGCAGCGAGCCTGGTATCGTTCCTCCATTGTTCACATATCTTGGTGAAATCGTTCGCCCTGTTCCCCGCTCAAGTCTCCTAGGTTTTCAGGAAAGCGATTTCAGTGACTGTGTAGGTAGTGTACTTTGATGCTCATGTTACATCCAAGTCGATGGAAGTGAGATAACGTCTCTTCAACGTGCGCAACGTAATACAAACGAATCCCATGCATTCTTCTCAATTTCTGACATTGAACTGCCAAAATCAGTATCGTTCACCAATTTGCGAATTTGTGGGCCATCAAATATGCCTGCTTTTATCTTTTCCATACTCAGATTTGGAAACTTCCTTGAAATATACTGGAAACATTCACTATCTTTGTTAAGTGCTTTAACATATTGTTTTATCAGACCAAGTTTAATGTGAAGAGGGAGTAATATGATGCGATCTCGGGGCACTAGAGCCACATTTATAACATTTGGCATACCTGGAACCAGTGTTTCCTTAGAAGGCCATTGTTTTCTCTTCCAATGTTCTAATTTAGATCTGCTGTCCCATAAACATATAAAACAAGGATATTTGGTAAAGCCGCTTTGTTGACCTAAGAGAAAATTTACCATCTTAAGATCAACACAAATTTCCCGCTTATGTTCATCATACTTAATCTTAATCTTCATGACCAATGCAATTACAGAGTGTTCTTCTTTTACTTTGGTTGAATGTGCGATCGGCAAGGAGTGAAATTTATTTCCATTATGCAAAAGGACACACTTAAAGCTGCATTTTGATGAGTCGATAAATAAACACCATTCGTTTGAATCATATTTCTGTAAGCCCATGGCAGTCATCCAACCAGAAATATCTGTGCAGTACACAAATTCATCCTCTTCAGCAAAATAATGAAGTAAGGCTTTTTCTCGAGTACGGTAATACGAAACTCTAGTTTCTTCAGTTATGAGACCTGTTTCTTTCATCCGGCTCGCAAGTAATTCAGAAGATCTTTTCGACAATCCAAGGTACCTAATTGCATCATTAAGTTAGTCTTGATTCCATGGTCTCGGCGAGAAATGTTTGTGTGGGATGAACTCGTCATTTTCAGATGTAGATGGTAATGAGGGATCTGAACTATCTGATTGGTAACAGATACTTGAGGTTGAGTGTCCTGGTGATAATGAATGCACTTGAATACAGCTTGCACCCTGATCTTTAGCATATGCAACTTCTTGTGAATGTAGAACTGCAAGTTCAAACCCATCAGCAGACCTCGTGGGGTAAGACCATCGCATGTGTTTTCCGAAACCGCTTTTTGTACTTAAACAAAAATAACAATCGGATTCGTGGCTCGCTGTTTCTCTCCATACCATAGGCGTCGAAATTTCCAAGTGTCATTTGTAAAATGAAATAAATTTGAAACAAGGAATAAGAAGGAATAAGTATAAAATATTCCAAATCTATTAACCTATACTTACTTTACGTTAGGCGTGGTCACAGATAAATTCATTCGACATGAAAGGCATATAGTACTCGGTGTCCAATGCTGGTTCAAATTGTGCGGATATACATTATAGCAATCTTGAAATAACTTTTGCAATGAAGGATAGAATTTCACTTTTTTCCCGGTGATATATTGGCCGCACACATAACAAAATAAATCCGGATTGTTTTTACAAACAAATGTTCTGACTTTCTTGCTCATTTTTATAAATACGTCAAAATTATTTTTAACTTGTAAGCTGAATGACTCTAATCTTTATGTAGGGATAAAATGATGTTTCCGTTATAGCAAGCACTTCTTGAATGAAATGAAACGGCTCAATCAGTTCTTATTAATACTATGCGCGATTTCCAAGTGTGCCATATCTATGGACCTGTTTTATGATACGATACTATAATTTTGATAACCCTTTTTATGAGTACAGTTTATTTGTGCAAAATTCCGTTGCAGGTAGCCACCGGAAAACCACACTCCAATAAAAAAGTGCACTTTACTTTTTTACGTTTAATTGACTTGAAACGGATTAGGTATCATAAATGAACAGAAACAGCAATTCAGCGTCCACGAAAAATTATGAGCGTTTACTTCTTTGCTACCGCAATCATAAAAATCAAATAACCTTTTGTTTATTACTTATTTTTTTTTTAGTTCTGAGAATCAAAAAAATAATTTTGTTCATGTAAAGGGGGTTTGGCAAAATCCGTGTCGAAAAATGCACCTACTTTCTATGTTCTGCATTTTTATTATACCATTTTCTATAGAATATCGACAAAGAGTTTTTAAATTCATTCAATAACAAAATATTATTTAGTCATTATTATGTAAACCAAAGAAATAATGACAATGCTTTTAAAATGCGACACCTTCAATTAATTGTGAAAAAAAATTTTTTTGTGAAAATGAGCGAATTCACTTAATTGTGAATAAATTCGAAAAAAACCAATCGATTTTCACGATCGATATCTCATTTTGTTCCTATTATATCTGGCTTTGCGAAAAAGCAATAAATCAGAACAATTTTTGCAGTTTTCGAATTTTTTATGATTTTTTTATACAAAAAAATTTTATATTTTCACGTAAAAAATATATTTTTTGCTTCAATTATTTATTATAACTCCGAAACTACTGAGCCGATTGAAACTAAATATATGAACGGATTAAAGGCTGTGTAAGTCTAAATTTTTCTGGATTTATTTTATTATTATCGAACTAACCCTTTTGAAGTTATCATTAGTTATGTGGAGAAACGTCTAAAAAAAATTTTAATTTTACTTAAAAATTTAAAAAAAAAAAACTTTTCCAAAGAATTTATAATTTGGACCATATTTGTACTACTGGAACCACAATACATCAAAATTATATAGTGGTTTTTGTTCGGCATAAAATTTTTTCTTTTTTGTTGCCTTGTGTTATTAATGTGAGGCAAGAAATGGGCGGGGTTGCGTAAGTTGGATTGGCAGACCAATACAAAGTAAATAATAAATGTCATATATCTGGAGTACTGTAATAGCGAGAGCCTTGGGACTTTGCGAGAGATTATAAGTTATTCATGTGATTACTCTAGCAAAAAATTGGCGTGGTCAGCCAGTGTTCAACTGGAGTACTAAAAAAGGGAAAGCTTTGGCACTTTGTGCGAGTCCGTCAGATATTAATGTGAATAGTCAGATAACAAATGTGCAGGGTATGATTAGAAGTATGAAGTACTACAGTGTATTAATTACCAATGTGATTAGTCGTGGAAAATATGGACGGAATTGTCATATTCAAAAATCGCCAAACCGAAAATCGCAAAACAAAACAAAAATCTTCCAAACCAAAGATCGGCAAAATCATAAAACGCCTAAATCTAAGATCGCTAAAATAAAAACATTGCCAATGATAATTTAAGTTCAAGGTCAACCGTTAAGTGTTGCTAGATTTAATTTTAAAATCCATGTTTTTCTCATGGGCAACTAAAGGGTTTTTCAATAAGAGCGCTACAAAAGTTTTTTAAATAAACAAAAACGGTTTTGGATATCAATGAAATTCTTTATTCCTGTGAAAGTGCGTTCGATGCCATTATATATGGAAATCGACCTCTTTTGCATGGCCACCACGGGCACGCTTGCAGATGTTCAGACGCTGAACCCAATTTTCGACGGTTTTCAACCATAAATCGGCAGATACTGCTGCAATTTCACGTTCTATATTGGTACGAAGTTTATCAATCGTCGCTGGCTTGTTGACATAGACCATAGACTTGACGTAGCCCCACAGGAAATAGTCCAACGGCGTCAAATCACATGACCGAGGCGGCCAATCGACTGGACCATTTCGTGAGATAACACATTCTCCAAACTTGGTTTCCAATAAATTGATTGTGACATTCGCTGTGTGGCTTCTGGCGCCTTCCTGTTGGAACCACATGTCCTCCAAGTCCATATCATCCAATTGGGGCCAAAAATATTCGGTTATTATTGAACGGTAGCGATTCCCATTCACAGTAACGTGTCGGTCTTGATCATCACGGAAGAAGTACGGCCCAATGACGCCGCCGGCCCATAAACCGCACCAAACCGTAATTTTTTCGGGATGCAATGATGACTCATGGAGTACGTGTGGATTCAGCCAGAAATGAGCCTCATCGCTGAAGATGATTTTTCGATGAAAATTCGAATAATTTTCAATTTGTTGCTCAGCCCAATTCACGACGCTTCTGGTGGTCAAGCGGCTTCAGTTCTTGCGTCAATTTGATCTTGTAAGGATGTAGGCCAAGATCTTTTCGCAAAATTCGCCACAAAGACGTCACAGAGATGCCCAACGCTTGATAACGACGTGTGAGAGACACATTTGGGATTTCTTCAACTGAAAGCACCAATATTCTCGACACTACGGGCACTTCTTTGTCTCACTGGCACGGGAACATTTTGTACTGTGCCTGCGCATTCAAATTTTTCCACTAGACGCTCAATTGTTGATCTGCTAGGACGATTATGACGACCATAAATTGGACGTAGCGCTCTTAAAGTTGAGGCCACTGACTCCAAATTTCGGTAGTAAATTTAAATAATTTCGATTCGCTATTGGCTCGTATATCTTTCCATCATGAAATGGCAAACCTTACTGAAGAGAAATGTCAAAAGAGCGGCAAGAAATATGGCGTCGTTTGCTGTCCCTGTCTTTCTACTTTTGTAGCGTCCCTGTTGAAAAACCCTTTATATGCTTGGCGAAAGCCGAAAAATTTTATCATTTTTTCACCGAAAGAAAAAACAAAAAATATAGCATTACGGCAAGCATTGAAATAGAAACCAGTAAGAGGTGGGCCAAAGCCATTTTTAGTTTATATATTTTTTTATTTTTATTTTTTTTTTAGATTATAAGATATACAAAATGGAAATCTTTTTACATTAAGTATGGATAATAATGTCACTAACGTGCGCCGTATTGATGTACGAGACATTCTTAGCTGAGCAGAACGCCTTCTGTTTCTGGTGTTCCTTTAGCACTTTGCTTTACACGTTCAATATTTTTCGCAGTGCCAATTAAACGTGGTCTAACAGTTCGACGTAAATCTCTTACGGTGACATGCTGGTGGAGGCGATCAACTTTGCTTCAGAGGACGCAATTCTGACGGTAAAATGGCAACGATATGCTCTTGGCCATAAAATAATTGATCGCTGATAATAAAATTCTAATATTCTGGTTCTTTGTTCAGTTGCGAATCTCTCCATTATTTATTCTCCAGGTGTTATATATCGATGTGCACATGTTCCGTAAAGTATAAATATTTTTCACTATTTTCAGTTTTTTATATGAAATTTATCGGAGTATCTTTACATTTTCGTACGTCATTCCTCGCCGGGTTGGTCTTAACGATCCAAGTGCAATACCAAACTGCTTCAGATTATGGCGAACATTCTAAGCAGTGCTACCAACTCTACCTCTTACGGACAGGAGAGTTTATTCAACAGACAGACAGGCAGACAGAGGATAAGGATCTATATATAAATTTATCGAACGGATTGACAAATTTATATATACCCATAGTGGTGTAAAGGGTATAAAATTATAAAATAAAATGTTTTAATTGCACAAAACAATTTTCGTGGCAAAAACTAGTTATGAAAACATACATGTCGATAAGTCTCGGTAAATCGTAGCGAAGCGCGATAGGGTATGGTAGTTACTTATAAATTAAAACTTTTTTTTAATCTTCTTCTAAAAAATCTACGCCAGTATTCATAATCAAATTCTAGTAGTTGGCTAACTTTTTTTCATACGAAAATTTCAAAATTTGTATAAAAAAATTGAAATTTTCGTATGAAAAAAAGTTAGCCAACTGCTAGAATTTGATTATGAATACGGGCGTTAATTTGTTACCATTGTCCAGAATTGTTGTGAAAAAACAAAAGAAATTAACGGTGTTTAAAAAAAATTATATAAAAATTTGACACTAAATATGGTCTCTTGATCATATGATCAGTTCGGTTAAATTTGTATTTTATTTGCAGTTGTAGCAAATCCATTTATTTTAAACATACTTTTTAAGTACATTATTTACCTTTCCCATATAATTTGTACCTGAACTTAAAACCCTTTTCCGTCATACTATAGAGCATCGTACCGAAATTTGATTGATTTTCTTTTCTGTGGATTACTTGAATTTTTAGTAATAATTTTTTGGAAAAATTCTTATGAAAATGTTCTTTTTTTCCTCTCATCGGGATCCCAGGAATAACAAATTTTTTTTTTTCAATTTTGCCGGGAAATGAAAAAGTCCTTGAAGCGATGTTCCTTAATTACAATAAAATATTTAATAAATTTAAGACAACCTAATTGTTATCTTAATCAATTTGAAATTCCGTTATTAACTAAATCGTAATGCGATTAGCAAAAACTTCAGTAGCTACAATAAATGTGATTTATGTATGCATGAAAACTCCTATTCGGAAACATCGAATACGAAATTTAAAAATATGAATGGAATTAATACGATTACGAGGGATGGTTGTTTCACATTTGCTCCTTTGTGCATTTCAAAAAAAAAAAAAATAAAAAAATTAAAGCATTATATATGGAGTAAAATGTATAAGAAAAAAGGTATTAAAATAAATAGAAACCTCATGTACACTTTATACGTTTGTTTGTATTTTTTTTCTGTTGAATATTTTGATTTTTTTTTGCACAACGTACACTGGTGTTACATCCAGCGGTGGTCAGCCGTGCACAATTTTTTTATGCATCCCCACAAAGATATTTCAATCATATTTTTCGGTGTAGTGATAATAAACAAAGGAACGAACGTGTTTGTGCTGGTGCGTGGTTTTAATAAAATATTTAATAAAAAGTTGCTGGATATGAAATTCGATTCGTTATTTGAATAGCGGTAAAATATTATTGAAAAATAATACACTTAATTGAAATTCATAACAGTAAAAAAAATATTTAGGCTATTTTTAAACTGTTGCCCAAAAACAGACACCAATTGTTGTCTTATTTTATTTAAGTAGGCAGATGCTAGAATTGTACGCGAAGTTCATGTACGGTACAGTTTTAAGAAATAAACTACAGTGTAACCTTGCTTAACGCAACTAATAGAAATTGTGACAGTTCCGAACACTGAGGTAATTGATGAAATCGAGTCACAATTTGTTAGGGCCAAGTATATGTAATTAATAATGTTTTCATATTAAATTGCAATGGAAAATAGATAAAATAATTTATACAAATAATTTATACAAATAATTTATACAAATATACAAATAAATAGAATCGTTTATTTTTAAAATATATTCATTGATTTTAAAAGCAATATGTTTTTTTGAAAAACACGTGACTACCAAAAGTGGTCAGAATCAGTCCATCGAGGGAATACGTCTGAAAATGCACCGAATTTTACAAAATTCAATTGCGTTCTTCATTAAAATATGTATATTCATTAGGCCGGGTCGATTTGTGGGGATGCAAAAAAATCGCCCATTGCTCAGTGAAAATCGTATTCTAGGGATCAAAATAAGAAACTTTGCCGAAGGAACCATACCTCTAAAACGAATTCTGATGTCCCAACTTTTGACCTGTCTGTCTGTCTGTCTCACTTTGACCCATTTAGAGTGCCCCAATCGAGTCCAAATGTATGATTGACCCACCTAACTTTGGAGGGCCGACTCACCCATGCCAGTGGCACACCCCCTGGAACTCCCCTGTGTTCCCCATATAATCATTTCAAAAAATCGCCAGTTTTGGCACTTTACATGAAAAAATCAACGAAATGCCTATGTTTTTTTCTTTTTGGAGTTTATTTTTCTCTTTAGAAATTTATTTAGTCAGAACATATGTAAATGAATAAATGAATTTAACTTTGTAATAGAAAAGAAATTAAAAAAATTTATTAGAAATTAGCGTTTTTTATTCAACCCTTTTAAAAAATGAACGTATCACTGTGACACAATTGCAGGTCGTAAAATTGCTTGTGTGGGGTTTTAAGCCACCACAAGACACAGCAGGTAGAATTGAAATTACCATTTCATTCTTATTACCTCGCCTCGTAGACCATATATAACGCAACAGTTTTTGTGAATGCATTAAGTCGTTGTGAAGAAATCAAAGTGTGAAGTGCTAATTTCAGATAAAAAAATATTTAAAAAAAAATAATAAGTGAAGTGACCATTCCAAATCAAAAAGTTTACAATGAATCCACCATCCTCTACACCGTAAGAGGAAGCAACAACAACATCAACAACTATCGAAAACCCAATGAGTCATATACCCAATCATGATGTTACTGATTTTGGTGGGTCTACTGATTTGACTGATCTTAATTTACCAACCCATCTGGATATCTTGAGATATTATTTTTACTTAAGCGAACGTGCTAAAACAGAACAAAAAAAGTTTTCCTATATATCATTCACTATTCAAGTACAAGATAAGTTGATTGGAATTTGGGAAAAACTTTGTATGCAAATAATGCGGAAAAAAAGTGTGTGTAATAAATTGAATAGATTGCTTGACAAATATCAAGACCGAATCAAGAGAAGAAACAAAACCCAACAATTTACAGAGTATGTAAAATCTCTGGAAACAATTTTTTACATTGGAACATGTAAATACGATTTGAAGGCAGATCCATGTGCATGCGACTTGGTTCCCGAACGCCTCAAAGAGTTTATGCACGATCAATATAATCAGAGAAGACTAACAATGGATGCATTTGTGATGGAAATTGAAGAGCAAGGAGCAACGTGTATGTCATCAATGCCAACATACCAAGATCCCGATGATTCAACATACGCACCGCCACTGGTTCAAGAAGATATGGATAGAAACACAAGTTCACAATACATAGAGAGATACGATTGTTTTAACTTTGCCTTGGTATGTGACAGATTTGGTGTGCTTGATAGAGTAGCATCAGCATTGGGAACCGCTCTTTTTCAAGATTTTAAAATTAAAGATAAGCATGGGAAACCTCTCATCATGGATAAATCGAAAGTTCACAGAGAAAAACAGAAATGCAGACAAGAAGTGCTTCGCAAATGGTTAGATGATACCAATTTGTTAGCGTTCTCATTCGACGGCAGAAAAGATGATACTTTAACGAAAGATAAAATTGATGAGAAGTATCATACTAGGATGGTAAAGGAACCTCATCTTGTTATTTTGAGAGAACCCAATTTTGAATTGCTTGGTTACGTAAGACTGGAGCATGAAACCGCTGAATACAAAACAACCAAATTAAATGATTTTTTCAACGATCAAAATATATCACTGGATGCATTATTGGAATATGCACTGACCGTGAGCCAACAAACACTGGCCCACACGGTGGAATTATACGACGATTCGAATTGCTATTAAAAAGACCATTGCATTGGTTCGTTTGCCTTTTACACTTCAACGAACTTCCGTTTCGGCATTCGTTTGAAGCTTTGGATAAATCAACCAGCACTGGACCGAGATCGGCAACCGGAAAACTGAGCCGTCAAATCGAAACTTGTGAAACTCTTCCGGTAAGTTATTGCTATCACTCATTTATTATAATTGTCAACCATTATTAATTATTTTATTATTATATATTTTCAGGTGGTGGACGGCTTCCAGAAAATTGAGTTGCAAAATATGCCCCCTGCTCCAGAAAAAATTGAATTTTTCACTCAGCCATGGGCGATTTTTAAATCGACCCGCCCTAATATTCATATATGCGACCTGTTTCATTACAAACTTTACATGAATACATAGACGGTCGAACGGACGGACGGACATTGCTAAATCGGCTCTGAAAGTGATTACGAGTCGATTTGTATAATAAAATGTGGATCTAGGTCAAATATTTTTTTTTAGTTATAAACATAAGCACATATTCATTACATCCTAACCACATAATGGTATATGGTATAATACCGGTAAAAGGAATAAACTATATATTAATGCTTTTTAAGCAAAACGCGCGCACGGAGAAGTTTGAAATTTGGCAAAGTTATAGCTCGTATGGAGGAGAAGTGCAGAGTGATAAAATTTATGTATAATATGTGTTAAAAATATATTAAATTAAATTAAATTAAATTTAATATCTATAATATATAATTTTATAAACGCCTAAGGTGTGTTAATCAATTTTAGCCAATCTACAATTCATCGGCTGTGCATTTATGGTTGGTGTCGAAAAAGAGAGCATGTTAATCATCCTGTGTTGAATTGTGAATTCCATAAAATTGATTAGCACACCTTTAGGTTCTTCTAAAATTATTTATTAACAAACCGATTTATATTTCTTCTGTGTATTCATCAAATATTTATAATGAAATTTAATTTATTTTATATAAAAATTCACAAATTAATTTTTTTTAAAATTCACAATTTAATGAATTTTATTTAAATATTCATAAATTTTTTATATATTAGATTTAATAAATATCGAAAGAAAAAAATTAATGAAAAAATAAAATTTCCTAGAATTTGCACTCGAATTTTGAGTCTTGGACTCTGCTAGTAACTTTAAAAGGAAAAACTAAAAATTTGGGATTGAAATTGAGGTAGTTATTTTTGTTTTTGGAAAAAGTGGCGTTAGCTGAGTCAATAGTACAAACAAAGTATGAGTTATAATAATGGAGGCTTTGTGTTTATGGACGGTGCCGTTGAGCGAGGTGCCACTGTAAAATGAATTAAACAGGTAATAGATATTCGATATGGTATGAATTCCATTTTAAAGTAAATACAAAAAAGTAAAAAAACAATAAAAATTTTAAAGAAATTGTATTTTATATGGGAACATGGTGAAGGAATTAAAATCAGTTTTATTTAAATGAAAAAAAAAAGAATTAAGAAAAAATTAGAAGTGCAATTTTTTTAAAAGTACCTTTTATTAAAAAGTACCTTTTAGTAAGGAAGCACTTTTGTTAAACAAGTTAATTTTCTTAAAAAAGTACCATTACTTTTAAAACTACCTTTTATTAAAAAAGTGAATTTTTGAAACAAGTTCTTTTTCTTAAAAGTACCATTTCTTTAAAAATTATCTCTTATTCCCAAAAGGTACCTTTTATTAGAAAAGTACCTTTTATTAAAAATGTACCTTTTATTAAAAATTTACCTTTTATTAAAATAACTACATTTTATTGAAATAGCAGCAATTACTAGAAAGGTGCCTTATAAAAAAAAAATACTTCTTCCACAAGTTGTACCTTTTATTAAAAAAGTTCCTTTTAATAAAAAAGTATTTTCTCTTAGAAGATTACCTTTTTCAAAAAACTCATTTTGTAACAAAAAATTTAAGTACCTCTTATTGAAAAAGTACCTTTATTTTAAACAAGTAGAAGTGTTAATTTCGGCTATGCAGAATCTTTGGTAACCTCTGCATCGATATTATGGTTACATTAATATCTGGACTTATTGTACTATTTATAACAATTAGAGTGCGAATATTAGGAAATTTTATTTTTTCATTTAATATGTAATTTTATAGGAGCCTAAAGGTATGTTAATCAATTCACAATTCAATACTTTTTAAATATATTTCATTAAATAACATTATAAATATTTGGTTGCACACATGCTAATCAATTATAGCCAATTCATAGTTCAACACAGGGCTTTTGATATTTACAATAAACACACACACAGTATGTGTTTTTTGTTTGTGTTAGTAGCAACTCTAAATAAGCATTACTCAAAAAAAAAAATATGTTCTAGGCGGTGCAATACTGTAAATCTGGTGGACAGCTATAAAGAAATGCATTTCAAATGAGGTATATTTGGTCAAAATCGGTTAATATTATAGTTGTAAACAAAATGTTTAAAGGTGGAAACACAACTGGGACGAACGACGAATTTCGCAGAAATTCGTCGGCAACAATTCGTTGCGTAAATTCGTCGAATGAAATACAATTACGACGAATTCGTTTAGCAGCTGTAACGTCATTTACAACCAAGTAATTTATATAAATAAATATTGGAAATATATAAATAAAAGAATTTTTAACATTGTACGAGTTATTACAATTGTAAACATCATGTTCACGATGGTAAAAACCTTTACATTTGTACGGCAGCGTTTAATTTTTTAATTCTGAAAAACTCTCGTTAATATTTATTAATAAATTAGTTTTATGTCATTTTTGTCTATATGTCGCAGCTGACAGTGTGACCATATTTAAAAAAACATGTAAGTCAGATCATTACTATTAAAATGCGATCTTAATCATCGAAATCAATTAATTATTGTCAGATTTTTTAGCATTTTCAAAAAATTATAAAACATAATGATTTTTGGTCTGATCGAAGAAACCTGTATATGTCTCCAGAAAGTATTTATGTGCAAAGTATCATGAAAATTACATGGGTCAAAATTGGCCAAATATGGTTTTCTAGTTTATTTGTTTTATATAAGCAAATATGGCCTAGTATTTTCGATGTAAACAAAACAGTTTATTACATTTACCAGACGTTTCGTCAATTTTATGTTGACTTTTTCAAGGGTGTTGTTATACCCTATACCACTATGTGGTTTGGGTATAATGACTTTGTGCTGCTGTTTGTAACAACCAAAAATATTTGACCTAGACCCATCTTTAATTATACCGTCGAATCAGAATCACTTTCTGAGTTGATTTAACAATGTCCGTCCGTCCGTCCGTCCGTCCGTCCGTCCGTCCGTCCGTCTGTGTGTCCATGTAAAGTTTGTAATCAAACTGCAGGTCGCAAATATGAATATATTTTGATGAAATTTGGTATGTAAGCTTTTATCGGCCATGGGATGAACGCTATTGAAATTGGTGAGAATCAGTCCATGTTCAGACCTAGCCCCATACAAATTACCCATATGAAATCGACATAAATTTCCATAAGATCCAAATTGTCATATAGATCTTACTCAAATTGGGTTTGTATGCGTTCATTACATCCATTAATGAGTAGTCCAAAAATGATCCCTTTGACCCCATATAGAGCTGCTTCCCGATCTTCACTTAAATCTATTAAAAAACAAAAATATTGCACTGATTCTTCTCAAATTTTGTTTGTTTATATTTTTGCAAAATACAAGAGACTTTACCAAACATGATCAGGATCGGTCCATTTTTGGACCAAGTCCCTATATAGATATAGCATCCGATATGAACTTTTTCATATCTGCAGCCAAAAAAATTTATAAAAATCCCACTCAAATTTGGTTTTTGCTTATTTTCTATGTCCAGTTAGTTGGGCCTAAGAGATAGGGTCTCTAAACGCATGGTATAGGGTATCCTATAGTCGGTCTAGACCGACTATAATTTTCTTACTTGTTTGTACATATTTTTGCAAAATACAAGAGACTTTACCAAACATGATCAGGATCGGTCCATTTTTGGACCAAGTCCCTATATAGATATAGCATCCGATATGAACTTTTTCATATCTGCAGCCAAAAAAATTTATAAAAATCCCACTCAAATTTGGTTTCTGCTTATTTTCAATGTCCAGTTAGTTGGGCCTAAGAGATAGGGTTTCTAAACGCATGGTATAGGGTATCGTATAGTCGGTCTAGACCGACTATAATTTTCTTACTTGTTTTTGTATTATATTCATTATTTTATAGTGAAAATATAATTATTGGGATATTAAGATCCAAATTTCAAAAGGAAAAAATATACAAATAGTATTTTCAAATAGTATATCCTATAGCCATGCTATATGAGATCCGCCAAAAACAACTATTGTTTAGGCCACTTAGACGTTGGGTTCATCACTCGATTTTATGCAAGTTTTTTTGAAAATCAAAAACAGGCAAACGTATAAAATACATAATTTACATAATATAAACAAATTTACATGATATAAATAAATTTAAAAGTCACACAGTTTTAATATTGATTAGTATACTTAAGAATGTTCTGATTTTTTAACATTTAAAGAATTTAGAAATATAGTAATACGAATACATGATTCGATTGTATTGATGGTTGTTATTTCTTACTTAGTTTATTAACGTTACCTTCCATAGACTTATATTAATACATTTTGTAATTTTATACAGCACAACTTACTCCGTAGAAAGTGACGAAATGTAAATTTCTTTTTTGGATTTTCCGGTAGATTTTTGAGCGGTCTTCCCGGTGTACCACCTTGGAAGCGGTTTTACCGGCTGCCAGGGCAGGATTTTTTTAATATAATCTTGACAACTTTGGTAGGTTTGACAATCATTTCACATTGGCTCCTCAAAGTGCTAACGGTCTTTTTTTCTGACAAATACTTTCGCGATCGGCCGGCACTGCCTTGGCAGTTGAACAATCCTTTAATTTCTCTTTACATTATTAGCATATTGTATATTTGCTAATTGTTGCAGCAATATTTGTTAACAATGTAAATTCTGTGGCACAACTTACAAAACTAGTAAAGCTATGTTCGTACAGAATTTGAAGAAACTTTGCTTCAAATAATTGTTACAAAATTATAACAAAAATAAAAAAGAATGTCCATATGATAATGAATTTACCCAATTCTAGAGTCTGCTTTAGTGAACTTCATATATGAAAGCTTTAAAAGCAAATAATATTTTCAGATATATTTATAATTTTTTAAAATTAATTTTCCCAAAATGACATATAAATTGAAAATTCGGTTGCTTTAAACATATCATTATCTGATTTGGTATTTACAACAGAATTTGATTTTCCTTTTGGCTGCAAATGCCAAAACAGGTACAAAGATTGTAGTTCGTATGCTGTAACAGAAAAATGAGTCAAAATTAATTTTATTAGATTAACCAATAAATTTTTCACGATATCTACTTTTACATTTTCAGCTTAAAATATATTGTTCTAATATAACTTGTAGTTGTAATCCCCAATATTTGGGAATGAAGCATTTTATACTGATTTCAATATATAGTTGTTGCGTCAATTGAATTAGTTTCATTAATTTGTATAAAGAGGTTAATGGGTAAACTGAACTGATTTTGCTATCGGAGGTATATTTATTTTAAAAGAATTATATTTCCAAGATTGTTAGTATAGGAAATATATACATAGCATTTTAAAATTTTTAAGAATTGTGAGTACAGAAAATATATAGCATTTAAAAATTTTTAAGAATTACAATTCAAATTCTTATTGCATAATTAAAATTCTCTAGAGGTAACCGAATTCTTACCAATTCTTTTTCTGTGTGTATATTATAATTCTGGAGAAATTCTAGTTCAGTATCGGTTAAAGCGCGCTTAGGGCCTATCAGCCTATGTTACTTAGGACAAAAATTATTATAGATATGAACTCATTGTTCGCAGTGCACCCTAGTTAACGCTAACTGCCTATAACTTCTGGCTGCCAAACTGTTAGAATATTATCCTGATCGCCTGGTAAATTCAAAAACAAGTGAATAAATATATAAGAAAATCAAATTACAACACAGAACAGATATATAATGCAGCCTGAAATGAATCGAACCAGCACTTCTAAGAGCTTCTTGACAAAGAAAATCGGTTCATCGATTCGATTATTACAGCTTAATATTGAAGGTATGAGCAAATCAAAATGAGAGTACCCTGCCAGTCTTCTCAATAACGAAGGTATTGTTGTCGTAGTTATTCAAGAAGCACTTATTCATTCTATGGAGGATTTTAATAACCGTGGGATGATTGATGACTATGACGCTATTAGCGTTATATATCACCCGCACTGTGGCTCCGCTACGTACGTTAGAAGTGGTATAGAAAATGTTACTCTTACTGTTATTCAACAGCCAACATACCTCATGGAGGTACACGACCGATGACAAAAGTGGCAGTATGTTAGTGGAATGGGCAGAGGTCAATAACAAACATCTTGTCTATGATACAAAAGATGCTGCTACTTTTCACTCCGGCCGCTGGCGAAGAGGATATAACCCCGATCTGACATTTGTAAGTCTTAAAGAGGACCACACTCCCATTCCAATTTATCGTAAAGTACTTGAAGGTTTTCCAAACAGCCAACATCGTCGTGTATTCCTAGAAATTGGCATCCAAATCCCTCTAGAAATTGGCATCCAAATCCCTCTAGTCGAATCAGTTCCTAAACCACGATGAAGCTTTTGCAAAGCTTCTTGTAAATCATTTGCTTGTGATCTCGTCGCAAACATAAGGTGGATAAGCCCAAACCCAAAAAAATATCTCAGAATGGTCAAAATGGTAATTGCTACTGCGAATAAACATATTTCCAGAGGGTTCCGCAAACATTATGTCCCAGGTTGGTTCGAGGAAACTGAAGCTCTTCACGAAGAATATCTATATATGCAAGATGAGACAATTGCAGATGAACTTCTTAAATCACTAGATAACGCTCGCATGGCAAAATGGCACAAAACGGTTGAAAATACAAATTTCTCCCACTCAAGTCGGAAAGCTTGGAGCCTTCTCCGTAAACTAGGAGATATCATATCTATAGCAAATTCAAAGTCGACTATACAACCAGACTGCATTGCCCTAAACAAAAATCGTATCAGATAAGAATCACACTATTGATATAAAGAAGAAACTTAAAAAACTAAAACGTCAATCGCAAGTTATGCCACATTTTTCAGGACCTTTTGAAGAAAAGGAAATCTATTGTGCAATATCACAACATAAACCAGGTAAAACAGCATGAGCTGATGGTTTATTTCCTGAATTTTTCGTACATAGTGGGAAGAACTTCCGAAAATGACTGACACTTTTCTATTCCAACATCATGCTCACTGGCCACATCCCCATGGATCCAAAAAGATCCAAAATACTCGCTCTTTTGAAACAAGGTAAGCCAAAAGAACAACCTGAAAGTTGCCGCCCAATAGCACTACTCAGCGTAGTACATAAATTTCTTGAGAGGCTAATTTATAATCGAATCGAACCCACTATAAACGATATAATCCCCGTAGAACAAGACGGTTTGCGATCGGGCCGCAACTGCACGGACCAGGTCCTAGCCGTTACAACATACATATATTGAGTCAGGCTTTCAACAGAAACTCAAGATCTATAAGTTTTTAAGAGCTATACCTTGCATTCAAACGGCTACGCTTCTAACCAACATGCTGAGTGATCGCCCTTTCATAGTGCATCTCGGAAACGAACAAAGCAGAAAATGTAAACTGTGCTGGACTCCCTCAAGGATCAGTACTGGCTCCTCTCCTATTTAACCTATACACACATGATCTCCCATCAACATTTTCTAGAAAGTTTACATATGCCGATGACATTACTATAGCCAGTCAACGCTCTCTAGTCGAAGATGCAGAATCTGTTCTTACAAATGACCCTACGCCACTTACTACCTATTTTAAAAAATGGAGACTTTGTCCTAGTTTAAATAAAACTTTAGTTTCATGCTTCTATCTGAATAACAAGCAATCTAATCTAGAGCTAAATGTACGTTTTGGTAAAACTACCTTACCCCATAATCCGACCCCAAAATGCCTAGGTGTCACCCTTGATAGAATCCTCTCATTGAGGAAACACATAGAAAACACTGCCAACAAAGTAAAAATGCGAAACAATATCATCCTAAAACTTGGCTCAACTACTTAGGGAGCTTCCGCATAAACGCTGCGCTCGGCATCGCTTGCAGAATACTGTGCAACGGTCTGGCTCAACAGTCCACATGTCAACAAACTGGATGCCCAACTCAACGCAGATAATAGCTAACCCCAGCCTTAAAACACATCAATATATCGAAAACGCCCATGACGATCGCCTTCAATTTCGAAACCCACCATTCAAGCTTGACAAATGCTCACAGATAACAACTTCGACCCACAAAACATTTGGACCGATAATTGGAATTTAGCCCCATGCGATGACGCCATTAAAATCCAGGATGAGACCTGCATGCCACTAGGCTCAGAACTACTAAGGTTTTTGTTGGTCAGGCTAAACCGTATTAGAGCGCACACTGGAAGATGCGCAGCTACCCTTTACAAATGGGGCTCAGCGGACTCACCGCTGTATGACTGTAGTGACACTGTGCAAACCATTCACCACATTATAACAGAGTGCCCTCATCGAATGTTCCCCGGTGAACTGTCCGAACTGAACAGCGCTGGCCCTGCCGCTGCCGAGCAGTGGTTAAGAAATGTTAACATCAATATCTGATTCCTATCTTTATATTCGTTTATGATTTCTTTTTTTCATTCATTGTTTTTTTTTTTTCTTAAATAATATGTTTAAATACTTATGTAGTTTATTTTGAACAAGAGCCATATGATAACTAAATAAACGTTTTCGGTCCAAGTTGTAATTTTAAGATAAAAATCGTGCTAATAGATTTTAAATGATTTTTAATTCACTAAAAAAATATACATATACTATATAGATTTTTATAGATTTAGGATGGATGTTACTGCAACTAAAGTCGATATTACAAGGGTTAATTGCATAGTGTCTCGGTCAGAACATGTATTGATATTCAATAATTCCAATAGCAAGCCTCTTATGGCCCTCAAAGGCTTGTATGCCAAACATTGTCAAAATATATTCATACTAGATGATTGTGTGGCGCCTAGGCGCCCGTTTAAAAATTATGAATAAAACAGTTTAAATTTAAATACACGAAAAATTTATAATAAATTATATTTCTTTTAATATAGTAGTAAATTAAAAATTATATTGTTACATATGTACATGTGAAAAAAGATTGTGTCTGTAGAAATTATATATGTACATAAGTATCAAAACAGATAAGAAATATTTGGCAAAAAAGTTTTTCAATTTATAATCTCTTGAAAAACTATATTTTGTGTGCAATATCGTTGGTCATTTAATAGTTTTCCTTGCTGTGGGTTCGATTAAATACGTATCTTACCTTGGCTTGCAACTTTTGATCGTGACATACAGTTGACCGTGTGAAAATAACGCGGTCTCCAAATTTATGCCAACGTAATCAAATGACTGGCCTTGAGCCTTGTTTATGGTAATTGCGTGTGCAGGAATTACTGGAAACTGGCGGCGTTTTAATATGAAAGGTAATGTGGTGTCGGTTGGGGCGAGGTCAATCCTAGGAATTAGAACCGTATCGTTTTAGTCAGCGTTACAGAATCAGTCAGTCTCTCAATCAGTCAGAGAGGAAGGGATTAGCGTAAATATATTTAAGATATTACCCGCCCTTCACACGTTAAATTTTTGGCTGTCAAGTTGTAATGCACTCATACTTTTTTATTATTTTTTACTAAACAATCATACGTTTCAATTCTCTCTTTCAATTTTTCGATGGGACAGTTGCTTAACAATTTTTTGACTATTGTATGTGTGATCAACTTGACTTGAACGTGGGAAGGCCGGGTAAAGTGAGGAGATTGGAGATTCACAAAATTATTAAAATTTAATACAAAGGAGTGCGCTTATAACGAACCCTGGTTGTAATAAATTTTTGTTTATAGCGAAGAATTTCTTCGGTCCCAAGAGTTTTAATCACATTTTTCATACAAAATGCTTCTCTTATAGCGAAAAGTGGTTATATCAAACTTTTGACTTTAACAAACAATTTTTTTTTTCAATTTCAGAATTTTCCTATATTATCAGGCATGTCACAGAACCAAAATCGTAACGAAAGTGAAGTTGAATTCCTATTTGGCTTCTTTAGGAAATTAAAATCGATAATTTTTTGTGGAATAAAACCACTTTCAATTTCCTAAGTGGAATTGAAATTTTCAGTATCTTTTGCACCAAAAAACTAATAAACACAACTTATTTCAAATAAAGAATTTAGTTTTATTTTATATTTTTGCAAAATAAATACATTTATAACTTTAAAACTTATTTTATTACCAAATTAAGAGAAAGTCATGATCAAATGACAAAATCGAAAACGATTTAACGATTTCGGTTTAACGTTGTATTGCCACCTTTTTTTAATCGTACAAAATAATTGTTTTTCTTACAAAAATCAACTCTGACAGAAAAAACCAAAACAAACCAAAAAAATTAAGAATAAATTAAAAAACATGTATTTATTTTTATTTTAACATTTACTTTAACTTATTTATTGTTAAAGGGGAAAACATCGGAATGCAGACCAAGAAAGAATATTTATTGAGTTCATGGAATGCCATCAACATATAGCCAGGGGGTTTGTTAAGGGAGACCGGGTTGTTGTGGACTCTTACTGGGCAGACTTGATATCACAAATGTATTTGATATATCAAATGTCGTCGACGCAGTTTTTCAACATAATTATGATTTTGCTCTGATTCAATTACCGCACCTATTGATATGCCGGGCATTTTAATTTTTTTAAATAAAATTACAAAATATTTTCACAATTTTTATTATTTTTTTGTTTGTTTACAACAATCATCTGTTTTATGTTTACGTTGAGCTGCCATATATATCGCCCAAAAACGAATTTTCAACTTAAATCAATTTTAATGAAAACGAACAAAAACTGAAGAAGCAAAAACAATATTGATCGAAATAGTAACTTCGAAAACAAATAAATTTCGATCGAAATTTGTGACATGCCTGTATATATATTTTTAAGAAATTAATTTTAATTTAATTTAATTTTAATACAAAACAAAAACTTCGATTTTCAAATGAAGTTTTGTAAAAGGTCCTTTTATGTATATTTTCGCAAAAGTTTGCCAGTAGCCAACCTTTGCTTTGTACTTTCTGCTTCTATACATAAGGAGTGTTTAATATTATATGATTTTAAAAATATATTTTATTTTGATAGAAACTCGGTATTTTTAGTCTTATTAAGGCAAACTATTAATATGTATCTTTTTAATAATTTAATTTATGTTTTATAACTTTTTAAAATGCATCAAAATAAATAAACTTATTCAACTAAAAAAAGTTTTTAAACCTTTCGGACAAAGCAAAAAAAATACTACGGTTATAACGCACTTAGTCTAACTATTTTGGCCGGTCCCGCCGAGTTCATTTTAACCGAACTCCATTGTACTGTAAAAAAAAAATATAGAATAGCATAGAAAAAAAAACGTGTTTTAGAGCAAGGTTCCTAAATGTTTCTAAAGGTTTTAAAAGTTAAGAAAAGTGGTATTTTCATAATTATTTTATTTATTTAATATGTACGTTATAGCATAACATTTGAACAATCTTTTAAAAAATTTTCAATTAAAAATTTTAATAAATAAGACCGTGACAGGGAATCTCCGGAGCCGTTGTTTTTTTGCGGTGAACATCATAACTCGTTACCGGATCATGTGAAATAAAAAATCGAAATGCATTTCAAAGGTTACATGTTTCCTGAGGTAGTGACGAAGAGTTTTATACAATTTTTTTTTTGCAGCATTTTGAAGTGAAAACCAATTTTTGTTATACAATTTCGGGAATTTGTTGTTAAAAAATGGGGAAGAAAATGGAATTAAAAAAACTCTTCGTGGTTACCTGGTGATTTATGTGTAGATATAGTGTCTAAAAGTTCAAAAGAATCGGTCAAGTAGATTTTGAGTTATGATGTTCACGGACTTCGAACATTTATTTGCGAGAAAATCGGTTTAAAGTTTTATAAAAACTGATTTATATACGATATACCGTATGAGGCCGGTCGCTGGAAACGCTGTATCGTTTTAAGTTTTGCTCTGATTTACTTCAAATTTTGACACAACACGCTCGACATGTTGTGCATTCAGAAAGAGAAATGCAAAAAAGGTTATATAACCTACCACCCCTTAAGGAAGTGCAAACACCAATACACCTACACAGAAGAGAAAAAATATTTCATAGTTCATCATACATGTAAACTGAAAAAGAGAACTAAATTTTTTGAGAAGTTATCTATAAATCCAAAAAATACAAAATCAGAGCGTATTAGTTTTATTTCAAAAAAAAAAACTTATTATTCCAAATCGCCTTTAATTCTTTCAATAAATTCTTCAAATTAAAATCTTAAATATACCTATTTACGTAATTTATGGTTGTCAACATTTTTTGAAAGCAAATTATGCAAAAAATAATATTATGAATGAAAAAAAATTATTTCCCACCTCTCTTCTGAAATTACAATGTAATTTAATTATGCAAAGTTAGAATAATTTAAATTTTAAACTTAATATTGCACTATTTTTTTAAGTGCTTTTCAATACAGAGCTTTATATGAAATCATACGGTAGACAACAACAAAATCCACATTGAAGATCTCTTTTTTTTTTTTCAAATATTTATCAAAAAAAGCACACTCTTTGCTGGCCATCAGAGAAACTGAGCGAAAGCACTCCTAACAATAGAAAACAATTTTGATAAAAATGTTTAAAATTTCCTTCATTACTTTTTTTGCAGAATTTTTTCATTGACCAACAAAGGGAATTTAAAGAAGAATTTGAATAGATATTAGTTTTTTGATGCATTTTTTGCGTTCATCTTATTCCATATGTAACACGAAATATGCATATGTAGTGCTATTGTCGTTAGCAGTGCTGCTAATTTTGACAACTTATTTTAATTTCGACCATTTTTCAATTTGTTAAAATGATTTGTTAGATTTGTTAAAATGATTTGTTAAATTTGTTAGAATGATGATTGAAGATTTCAAATTTTCAGTAGTATAAAAATTATGATTTCAAGGGTTAATAATTAATGGGTTGTTAATCGAAAATTGATAGTTTTAGTTCAGTGTAAATTTAAATTACAAAATATGTATAGATTTAATTCTGGGTCAAGTCGTTTCAAAACGGAAATACCATAGCATAGCATCTCCATTTAAGATTTAAGTTTTAATTACGGTGATACTTTAAACCTTCATATATTATATGTTTCAGCTATAGATACATGCCAATAAAATTATTTAGTTGATTGCTGTGTTAAATTTTTTTCGTGGAAATTTCACCACTAATACATTTTTATATATAGAAATAACCAATGCTGTAATAATATTCGTAATAAGCGGTAAAATTTTCTTGACATTTCTTGTTTTAAAAATGACGATTTTGGCGATTTATTTTCAAAAATTGTCGATTTTCAGAAGATTTTATTAGCAGCACTGGTCGGTAACAAAGAAGAGAGAAAATTGTGTGTGTGTTTGTATAAAATGAGAAATTTGTTTGTGTATTTCACATAGCTTTGTAGGGAGTGCTATGTGTGTGTATTATTTCAGCGTTACAGAATCAGTCAGTCAGTCAGTGAGTCAGGGATCAGCGTAAATATATATAAGATTACGACCTGTAGTTTGATTAGAATATTTACATGAACACAAACACTGACAGACAATTCGACAGATGGATGAATGTCTCTATATACCATTTTTAGTGTATAACAAGTAAGAAAATCACAGTCGGTCTAGACCGACTATACGATACCCTATACCTTGCGTTTAGAGACCCTATCTCTTATGTCCAACTTATATGGAAAATAAACAAAAACCAAATTTATTAATTTTGTTGCATTGTTGCTCATATCAGATTCTTTATTTATGTGGGGACTAGGGCGAAAAATGTACCGATCCTGACCATATTTGGTAATCTCACTTATTTTTTTCAAAACATATATAAACAAAATTTGAGACAAATCTGTGCGATATATTTGTTTTTTGAAACATTTAAGTGAAGATCTGGAATCAGCTTCATATGGGGGCTGTAACTAAGAATTGTCCTATAGGGTTTATTTTTAGACTACTGATAAGTGGATGTAATAAACATACACAAACCTATGTGATAATTTAGATATTATGGCAATTAAAATCGGGGTCATTTGTATGGGGACTAGGTCTGAATATGAACCGATTGCCACCAATTTCAATTGCGTTCATCTTATGGCCGATAGAAGGTATCATACTAGATTCATATTTGCGACCACATATTGGTATAGGATATAAAAATGGTATATGGTAGAAATAACTATGTGGAAGTTACAGGTAAGTAATTTTCTTATAGTTTTTAGTTTCTGATAGAACCTGACACATATTTGTATGCAGCAGTTTGTGAATGAGCTAAATAGTTAACAAATATATTTTTTGTGACAATCCCCAAACTTTTTTTAATATATGAAAACTAACATAGTGGTTTCATGTCATAAAATAATATTTCTTATGAAGCGAATTTGTACTTTTATAACAGAGAAAATAGTGTTGCGAATTAAAAAATACAAGTATATAAATTTTCATGAATTTCTATAAAAAAAAAACCACAAGTGGACGTGGGAGTGGCGAACGTGTTAATAATAAATAAGTCATCGAATGAAACTCCTTCTATTTTACGGGTTTTCGAAGAACTTATGGTCTCATATATATCTTGACTAAATGTTAATATTTTCGAAGAACATGAAATTTTCCTCTGGGCTATATTTCGGTAACCAATTGGAATTTTGTTTTCCTGTCTTCGGCACAATTGTAAAACAAACTTTTCCGAAAAAAATGCATCTAGTGCCTCAAAATTGCTACAATGTCGAAAATTTTTCATCCATAAAGATCTCTTTTTTTAAACTTTATTTCCATCAAAATTAAAAAAAAATTTGCTTCAATGGTGCGTGGTAGAGGAGAAGAAATCATATATTTCAAAGACTCATAACTACACTGTATTCTTAATCGGATCGGTTTCCAACACTTCAGCCTTCATCAGCGATTTATTGAACATTGTGATAATTGTTATGTTATAATTGAATAGATTGTTTCTATATGAAATTTTCTACTTAGGGCGGCCGTGAGGTTTGAACCCTGAACCTTCGCATACACTCGTACTTGCACTTTTTGGTCGGCGCGTTAACACACTCACCTAAAGTCAGGCCTACGGGCAATGTGGTTAGGATCAGTTTTCATACCATACAGCTTTTACTTCATATTATTTTAGAAAATACAACTTTGTTCAAACAAATAATCGTTATTTTTGAATTTTTTTTATTTTTTTAGTATTCTTGCATTTATACTTCTAATTTTCACTATAATTTCTAATTTCTAATTTCCATATGTAATGTACGGTTTGTACAATGTGCATACTACTTATTTCCCTTTTTACATATATTTGAGATGATGCTTTGAAGCGAAAATTTTTGTTTGTTAGATTTGTAGTCATTTTTCAGACATATTGCAATTAAGACTGTAATTAATATGCAATATATTCAATTATAGATTTTTTTTGTTGGGGTTCAAGTCCATGATCTAAGTCATATGATGATTTGAGCTTGATAACACATTCAGTGAAATGTCTCATTCAAATCTATCGTCCTCCGCGACTTCGTTGCCTGCATTTTTACATTTTTACACATTATGACTCCACCAACAAAATTCTGCAAGCTATACATCCAGCTTTTTTATCGTTTTTCCATTACCTTGGTGGACTGATGGAATCACTCTCCATATTTGTCCGATTCGGTGGCAGTGTTAACGTATAGCACAGAAAATAAATTTAGCAATAAACTTAAAGTAAGACAAAGATAATACCAACGCAAATTATACGCTTGCAATAGCATAATTTACTTATTTTCCAATTGTGATACTAAACGTTAAGAATTTTTAAATCTGATATTTTATTTATTTTTACATTTATTTTTATTTACATTTTGTTTTTTATGTTGTGCTTTATGTTGTGCTTTATGTGTCGTAAAAAATCAAATGTATATATATTATTTTTTTTTTATTTATGTGAAAATTCACAAAAATATACATATGTAAGTTATATTATTCTTTAAATGTTAAGCTATCCTTTTATTAAATACTTGTTTTTATTATTTTTTGTTGTTTGGTTACCAGACTCAATAAAATTAAATCCCTGAAGATGGTGGAAAAATCCAACCGAAACGTTGGAGGAAAAATGAAATGAAATAATATTTTATTTACATTAATAGTGAGTGACCTTAAAAGCCTGAATAAAATCTAAATAAATAACAAAAAGAAAGGTCGATCAATAATCAATTTTGTAATTGAGCATTGCTTTCAACAATTTCTTTGCTTCGCCTGCCCCTGTACACGATTCTTTCCTAAAACGCCTTCGGTTGCAGCATTTAGTGCATCCCAAGTTTCCTCTTGTTTGTTCCAACAGCATAATCAATGCATGCGTAGCAGCTGGTTTTATCATTATCGTTTGGGTCTTGCACCTAAATTACCGGTTTAGCAAAGGCAAGTGTCCTCTTCGTCGATTAAACCAATTCGAAATAGTGCAATGGCAATTACTTCACACTGTATTAGGCATCAAATTTTCACCACGTGCTTCCACTTGATCGAAATATTGCATATGTGAAAACTAAATTCCGGAGTTAACAAATTTTTTCGCTCTTTTTAAATTTTGGGCACTATATGACCACAAACGGAACACAATTCATTTATTTTTGGGCACCATATTGAAGCATTAATATTTTTGCTGTTCAATTTGTCCAGTTTCAAAGAAGTCTACCATACGTTTTTATTTTAGTTATTCTACACTTTAAATTCAGTTTGTTTATATTTTATTTGACACATACAATTTTGTAATTATTATTAAGTCACATTTATTTTACTCCACATTTACTTCCGCATATTTTATTGTTACCAAACATAATAATGCTTAATCAGAATAAAACAAAATATAGGTCAATCCGTCAGTGAAATCATTTAACCATTTATGACTAACGACACTAGTAAGCATTATTATGGTTGAAGATACAACAACAAAATACACTGTTTTTAATTTATAATAATTTAAGTATCAATACACAACAACAAAACACATTTATTATTATTTTGTTTTCAGCGTTTTTTATACTGTTAACCAAAATACAATAACAAACACATTAATTACACTATTTAGTATTAAGCATTTTTGATTATTGTTTTGGGTATAAAAACCCAAACAAAATAAAGAATCAGTCTAGTAATACAGCATATCTCATTGTTTTATTTACTGGCCATCACCTTTCAAGTTACAAGTGCTTGAAGGGAAAAATAAAGGGACTAAAGCTTAGTGTCAGCACCGATTTATGTGTCGGGGTTGAATCCACATTAACTTTATCCTTACAACACATTTACACTGCCATAACATTGGCAACCGACATTTTAAGTAAAATTCTGACCATTTGTACAGGACATTTGGTTAGATATTTACATTTTGGTGACCCCTAGACGTTTTTGGAAAAATTAAGTTTCCCCCCACCAGTGGTAAGGAACTTTAATAACCTAAAAACGCATTGAACACGCAAACAAGGGATCGACTACCAATTCTACATTTGGTAATCCCTAAAAACATCAAGCAGATCCGGCTCAGTAGCAGATCCAGCTTGAGCGACAAATCAATCTACACTGAGGAAGCCTACAATTGGTGACCCTCGACATTCAACAATTGAATTATTACCATAGCATTAGTAGTAATTGCTTTTGGGACACCACATATTGGTTACCCCTACAAACATTTTGAACTCGCATCCAAGCGATTGAACACCAAATTTACGTTCAGGTGGCTACAGTACACTACAATACTACAGCAGATTCAGCTATAACACTAGCAGGTCTAACACTAACAACAGTCATTGGATTCATCAGAACCGTGACGCTTTCGTCAAATTAATCAACATTGAGTCAACACTAAATTTGACCAATTACTATACACAAGAACTAGTCAAACATCAATTAGTCTGTCCTCACAAGTGGCTACCAATTTGAAGAACATGGCTACGTTCGAACATGTATTACAAGCCCAATCAAAAACGGGTGAAGAGATTCAACAAATCGTTCGAAACTATAAAAAAGATTCCGCAGAAAGGAAAACAAAGATAGAATACTTTGATGAACGATTACGACGGCTCAGCGAAGCATGGGATTTATTTGATGCCCAAGATATGAAACTACGCACACTGGTAGATAAAGCGACAGATCATGCATATTTCACAGAAGAATACTATTTGAAAATTAGTGATATAGCCAACAATTACTTAGAAATTTTCAAAAAAGAAATTGACAAGTTAAGACAATCAGCAGAAAAGCCAATAATTATAGAAAGGAGAAGTATTGAGATACCTACAAGGAAGGCTATTATTCAACATGAAGGTCATGAAGACATCAATAACACTAATAGTCTCATCCGAAGGCTTAAGGTTCGTTTGACTGCTCTAAACCGGCTGCTAAATGGTATAACAGATGAAGATGACCATCCCTTGCAGTACTTTGAAGTGGAAATCAACACCATTGAAAAGTTGTGGAATCAAGCTGAAGTATTACACGATGAAATTTATGATAAATTAGAAAACCCTGCTGATTCTGGTCTGGATCAGAACGAATATGACAGAATATATGATTTAGTGCGACAAAACTTAGTCAGTCTGTCCGTCAAAAAACAAAAACTTTTATCTAATGGTGATTCCAGTCAATATAATGAAATACAATCAATGACAAAAGATTTGAACAAATGCGCATTACATCTACCAAAAGTCACTATACCACGATTTGATGGCGATTATTTAAAATGGCGTCAGTTTCATGATTTGTTTACTGAGATGGTGGACAAACAGCCAATACCATCTATTCAGAAAATGTGGTATTTAAAAAGCAATGTATCTGGAGAAGCTGAACACTTAATCAGTCAGTTTTCTTTATCAGAGACAAATTACAATACTGCATGGAAAACACTTCAGGATCGCTACAACAACAAAAGACTACTGGTAGCCAACTTGGTTGAAAAAATTATTAACCAACCACCAGTTTCATCATCTACATCATCTATCAAAGCTCTGCATGACACCACCAAGGAGTGTTTGCTCGCATTAGACAATCTGGGTATTGTAACAACCTCTTGGGATGCGATACTCATTCAATTATTAATTAAAAAACTCGACAGGGGAACACACATCAGGTACATGCAGTCGTTGGCCAACCCAAGAGAAGTACCAGTAATTGCTGAATTTTTATCATTTCTGGAAATTCAGTTTCAATCAATGGAGGCAATTATTCAAACCGGAAAATTGCCACAGAAAACAGTATCTTCAGTTACAACCTCCAACAAAGTCGATAATGGCACCAGCAAAATGTGCAATAACGGTGGCCATAAACTATATTACTGCAGCAAATTTCATCACTTATCAGAAGCAGAACGACTGAATTGGGTACAACAACACCATTTATGCGTCAACTGTTTCAGAAGTGATCACGTTTCAAAAGAGTGCAAATCAAGTGGCTGCAGAAAGTGCATGAAGAAACACAATACGCTGTTACATTTAGAAAAGAAACAGAACAACATAAAAAAAGATTCAAAACCATCAATCAACACAACTATGGGTTCGAATAGTCAAAGAAACACATCATCTTCTAACGCCGTCGCAGTTACATCTTCAGCTACAAAAGCAGCCGAAGGGGGCCAGGGTTATGTTTTGCTAGCAACAGCAAAAGTTGTTATTTCTGCCCAAAATGGTACTTCCAATGAGTTCAGAGCAGTATTAGATTCTGGCTCTCAAGTGAACCTTGTCTCCAAGCGACTTTGCCAAAGGTTATCTACCTTCCCAACCAAAACTTCACTTCGCATAGATGGTGTTGGCAACGTACAAAAAAGGTCAAACTACCGCATTAATGTTGAAATGAAGTCCAGAGATCACAGTTTCTCTACAAATTTGGAAGCATTTATACTCCCAAACATCATTCCACCTCAGCCGAGTCAACATATTGATACATCTACATGGGAAATTCCAAGCAACATACAACTAGCAGATCCCAATTTCAACAACCAAGAAAAAATTGATATTCTATTGGGTGCAGAGTTTTACTACAAGTTAATTCAAGCGGGAACAATACAACTGTCTGACGGCCTTCCAACACTTCAAAATACGTCACTTGGCTGGATCGTGGGTGGTGCAATTGACAAAAATCCAACTCCCAAGTGGTCATTATCTGCTTTAACATGTGCCGTATTTGACAACACAGCATCATTGGAAGAAGCCATTGAACAGCTCTGGAAATTAGATGAAATTGAACCCAGCGACAAAACTCTATCACCATCAGAAAGACAATGTGATTCACATTTTACTCAGCATGTCCACACCAACAATCAAGACCGTCTAGTAGTCAGTCTACCATTCCGGGACAATCCAGCAGCATTAGGAGAATCACATGCAATGGCCTACAATCGATTCATAGCTCTAGAACGACGATTGTTAAAAAATGAAGAAATTAGAACTCAATATATTAAATTCATGCAAGAATATGAAAATCTGGGACACATGCAGAAGACCAACATAGATGCGGTACCGAATCCAAAATACTTCATCCCTCATCATTGTGTGCTCAAACCCGACAGCACCACAACAAAGCTAAGAGTAGTATTCGACGCATCAGCAAAAACATCAATGGGCCATTCATTAAATGATTTGATGTATGCGGGGCCAACCGTTCAAAGTGAGTTATTTTCAATCTTACTTCGTTTTCGGTTGCCGAAATTTGTATTTACCACTGACATCGAAAAAATGTACAGACAAATACTAATTCATCCAAATGATCAACAATACCAGTTAATTATTTGGAGAGAAGATCCATCGCTGCCTATTCAATACTACAAACTTCGTACGGTCACATATGGAACGCGAGCAGCACCCTATTTAGCTACCAGATGTTTGCAAAAGATTGCTGATGAAAACGCTACAAAATATCCATACGGTTCACAAATGCTTAAACATAACTTTTATGTAGATGACGGCCTGGGAGGCTCAGATAATCTCACCATCACACTTCAAACACAAAAAGAACTCATTACAATGCTAAAAAAACATGGCTTCATACTAAAAAAGTGGTGTTCGAATCATCCACAATTATTAAAAAATATCCCACTCGGCGACCAGGAGGTAAATTTAGATTTCAACAATGACAACACGAATACAGTGAAAACATTGGGATTGTTATGGCTGCCTACGACGGACCAGTTTTGCATCAAGGTAAAACTGAATCATATGCAGACAATTTCAAAACGTACAGCAACGTCCGATCTCGCAAAATTGTTCGACCCTCTTGGACTATTAGCACCTGTAATTGTAAAGGCAAAAATGTTTATTCAACTCCTATGGCAATACAAATTAGACTGGGATGAGCCACTACCTGATGACCTTCACGCTATATGGACAAAATTCAGAAATGATTTAGAAAATTTAAACAACTTCAAAATCCCTCGACACATTTTTAAGGGTGAAATCCCAACAAAAACCGAGCTCCATATATTCTCAGATGCATCCGAAAAGGCTTTTGGTGCAGTTGCCTACATCCGAGCAACTCTTAAAGATGGAAGAGTGATTGTACAACTACTTTGTGGCAAGACACGGGTTGCTCCATTGAAACAACAAACGTTACCTCGCTTAGAACTATGTGCCGCAGTTATGGCAGCCCAACTTGCACACAGAATCAAAACGGATCTCCAGATTAAAGACCAACCTTTATTCTTGTGGACTGATTCCGAAATAGTATTAAATTGGTTAAACTCTCAATCTACTGCATACCATACGTTTGTAGCTAATCGAATCTCGAAAATTCAAACATGGACGTTGCCCGAACAGTGGCGCCACGTCCGATCAAACGACAATCCAGCTGATGTACTGTCCAGAGGTTTAACAGCACTTCAACTATCTGGATGTAACTTATGGCTGTATGGACCATTATTTCTGCATGGTCGACAAGAAATTTGGCCACCTACATTTTCACAAAAACACTTAATTACCAATGACATTGAGAAAAAGAAGACAACTTTACTCGCAGCAGCTGTCACTTCCGCTGATGATTTCATATACAAAATCCCACATAGAAACTCCTTCAACAAATTGCAAAGGATACTGGGATATGTCATCAGATTTATCAACAATACAAGGTTATTAAACCAACAACGCCCATCACATAAGGCGCTAACACCAGACGAATTGAATGAAGCACTTTTCGCAATTATGAAAACGATTCAATTGGCCGACTTTTCACCAGAAATTAAACAGTTAAAGAAATATAACCAAATCGACAAAAACAGCTCCATTAGCAGTTTATCCCCATTTATCGATGACAAGGGTATTCTTCGAGTTGGAGGGCGCCTGGAATCATCAGAATTGTCGAGCGATGCAAAACACCCAATGCTGCTCCCATATAACGACCCAATTGCCAAACTGTTATTTATATCAAAACACATTGAAAATAAACATTGTGGACCTCAGGCGTTACTGAACATAATGAGACAACGATTTTGGCCAATAAAAGGCAAAATAACGGCAAGAGCAATTGTACAAAAATGCATAACATGTACTAGAGCCCGACCACAATTATGCCAACAAATCATGGGCAACCTACCACAAAACCGAGTTACACCAGCACGACCTTTCATCAACGCAGGAGTAGATTACTGCGGACCATTCTGGATACATTATAAAATCAGAGGCAAAAGACCAACTAAGGCCTACATAGCTGTTTTTTGCTGTTTCGCCACGAAAGCTGTACATCTCGAATTGGTAACCAATTTATCAACAGAAGCATTCATCGGTGCGCTAAAACGATTCGTTGGTCGGCGAGGTCGGTGTCAAAACATATACTCCGACAACGCTACAAATTTTGTCGGCACCAAAAATCAATTATCCGAATTAATTCAGACCGTATATTCAGATAAAGGTCAAGATGAAATAATTGCAGCATCCAGCTCTAAAGGAATAAATTTTCACTTCATTCCCCCCAGAGCACCACATTTCGGAGGGTTATGGGAAGCTGCTGTAAAATCAGCAAAACATTTACTACTTCGGAGCGTCGCTACAGCATCACTAACATATGAAGAGCTCGAAACAGTTATCGTAGAAATTGAAGCAATTCTAAATTCTCGCCCATTAACCCCAATGTCAAGTGATCCTACCGATTTAACAGCGTTAACACCAGGACATTTCCTAATTGGAGAAGCACTAACTTCACAAATAGATAGCCGAGCACAATCACCAAAACTAACATTTTCATCACGCTGGGAACAAGTTTCTAATTTAAAGCAGAGTTTTTGGAAACAATGGTCCAACGAATATTTGAATGAACTCCAGCAAAGACATAAATGGAAACACAGTGCGTCAACCTCAAACCGGGAGACATGGTCATTATAAAAGAAGATAATGTTCCAGTAATGCAATGGCCATTGGGTCGAATCATTAACGTACACCAAGGATCAGATGACTCCACACGAGTCGTTGATGTAAAAACCTCCAGAGGAATTTTCAAACGTGCAATACACCGACTTGCCCGTTTACCCATTGATACGAATTTAGAATTGGCTACGGTCCCTGGTAATGACGACCACGAAACCAATACTTCTGAGTCAGTTGATGAACCCGAGGTTAAGAGAAAGAAATTGAAAACAAATCATCTTTGCCTAACTTTACTCGCATTAATATTTCTACTACCAATAATTTCTGGAACTCCAGTCAAAAATACAAAATTCGGACCAAAACTCGGAATTCATTTCGAAGAAGTGGGTACAGCATCTATCTCAATTACTGAATGGAATCTATTGGTATACTATGATCTAGACACATACTGGTCAGAAACGTCAATTCTAGCCAATGGAACGAGGTCATTAAGGACTCTTTGTAACATGATGACCCTTAACGAATCCTGTCGCAATATAATTAATCATTTTGAACATATGGAAAATGATATGCAACTGGACAATCGATTGCTCCGAATTAAAAGAGGAGCATTAGATGTAGTCGGCAACGTTGCTCATTCACTATTTGGCATATTGGACGCTGAATATGCTAACCACATGTCCAATACAATACTTGAAGTCAAGGAAAACGAATCATATTTATTAAGGTTACTCAAAAACCAAACCACAATCGTTGATTCAACAATTAACATCATACGTCAGACCCAAATTGCATCTAGAACAAGATTTACAGAATTAGAGCAGGAAATTAAACATTACTCATCACAAATGCACGACATCGACCAAGTACTACTTCAAATACACTTTAATCAACTATTCACCTCTGGGGTTTTACAATTAACTTTAATTGCGAACAATCTACAAAAAATACAATCTTCAATCCTGGATACTCTTACGGATACACATCATGGAAAAATCAATCCATTACTACTTACTCCAGAACAATTGCAAAACGAAGTAAACCAAATCACACTACATGCACCTCCTTCTGTAGTTCTTCCATCCTCAGATTTGTTGCAATTATTTAAAATAATGAAGGTTAAAGGCGGACTAACTCCTCAACACGCAGTTTTCGAAATCACCATACCATTGATTGACCGTGATCAGTTCAAAATATTTCACCTAATACCTATACCTAACTTAATAAATAACACCATGATAATCATCAAGCCATGTGCTACGTTCCTTGGCACAATGGCATCCCGTCAACAATACATTGTCCTTACAACGTCAGAGCTGAATTCCTGTTACACAATGAAACAAGACGAATTTTTGTGCTCTAACGTCCAAATTCGATACCATTATGATTCCGAAGTATGCTCTTGTGAAATAAATTTATTCAACAACAAAACATCACCAACTTGCAGCTTGGAAAAAACAACAACAAGGCTCCAATGGATACCATTAAATGGAAACAATCAATGGATATATACTACTTCATCATCATCAAGGGCCACAGCAGTGTGTAACAAGGAGATAATTCCTATTTTTCTGAAGGGCTCCGGGTTACTAACACTCGATCCAGAATGCATACTCAAACACAATTTCATCATGATGAACGGAAGACAAATTATATCCCACACATTGAAATCGTCATACTTCAGTCTGGGCAATATGTCGGAACTATCACTGAAAGAAGGCTTCCAACATCCTGTAAGTTACAATCATTCGAATTCAACGGGTCTAGAAGACGCATATAAAAGGGGCATAAATGACTTGAAAATACTACAAAGATCATTGGAACAACACAAAATTATTGACCTTCCAAACAAATTAAGTTCCCATCAAACGCACAGTTACACAATCGGATATCTAGCACTGCTATTTAGTCTAATTACATTGATAATCCTCCTTTTCAATTGTCAGGCTCGACGCAACAAACAGACCCGCACAATGTCCATTACAAACAACAACGAGGCAAGATCAGTTGGAGTTGAAACAATAAAAATGACACCTATACCAATGCCACGCCAGCATCCTCTTCAATTCACTGTAGACCTTTAACTACACTCCACGGAAGAATCACTATAATACATCAATTTGTTGAACATCCGTTCAACGTGGGGGAGAATGTCCAGTTTCAAAGAAGTCTACCATACGTTTTTATTTTAGTTATTCTACACTTTAAATTCAGTTTGTTTATATTTTATTTGACACATACAATTTTGTAATTATTATTAAGTCACATTTATTTTACTCCACATTTACTTCCGCATATTTTATTGTTACCAAACATAATAATGCTTAATCAGAATAAAACAAAATATAGGTCAATCCGTCAGTGAAATCATTTAACCATTTATGACTAACGACACTAGTAAGCATTATTATGGTTGAAGATACAACAACAAAATACACTGTTTTTAATTTATAATAATTTAAGTATCAATACACAACAACAAAACACATTTATTATTATTTTGTTTTCAGCGTTTTTTATACTGTTAACCAAAATACAATAACAAACACATTAATTACACTATTTAGTATTAAGCATTTTTGATTATTGTTTTGGGTATAAAAACCCAAACAAAATAAAGAATCAGTCTAGTAATACAGCATATCTCATTGTTTTATTTACTGGCCATCACCTTTCAAGTTACAAGTGCTTGAAGGGAAAAATAAAAGGACTAAAGCTTAGTGTCAGCACCGATTTATGTGTCGGGGTTGAATCCACATTAACTTTATCCTTACAACACATTTACACTGCCATAACATTGGCAACCGACATTTTAAGTAAAATTCTGACCATTTGTACAGGACATTTGGTTAGATATTTACACAATTCTTATTCACTCAAAACAATGTGTTATGGTCTTGTCACATTAATGACAGTATGCGGCTGTATGACATTTATATTGACTGCTAGAGCTAATTCAAGCTTTATATGCACTTGCAACAACGCCATCTATGGAAAATTAAAAAATAAGCATTTTCCAGCATTATAATATTCTGATGGGTTATGCATGGTTTTCAGTATCTCATCGTTAATGTCTATTGCTGTCAATTATTGCCAGTTGTATGGAAACGGATTGTAACCCCTGGCAACTTTTGACATCTAAAATCAAATTGCCAATATGTTGGTAATTTGCTTTTGTTTGCAGCCGGATTTTTTGTTAGCTATTATGCAAAGCTAATGAATAGAAAATAACGAGATGTCTGTTGTTTATTTTCTGTTTATATGACATACTCCAAGCATTATGAATTATATTATAAAATGGTGAAAAAAAGGTAGAAAAAATTAAAAATATTCGACATTTGAGCAATTTTGAGGCATTTGATTTAGTTTTTTCGGGTTAGTTTGTTCTAAATTTTTTTCTTGTAATGAATTGCTTCAATTGTACCGATGACAGGAAAATAATATTCCAATTGAAAAATTAAGTTCCAATTGATCTCCGGAAATATCAAGTTATAGCCAAAATAGACATGTGGCTATAAAATTCGAACAACAGATAAACTAGCATTTATATTATATCGTTGTCTGCTTTATCGAAATCTTAAATTTTATCTAGGGTCTATCTAATTGAGAGTGCTGGCGTGTTGAATAAAATATCGTGATATATCAACTATGTTAATCGCGATATACAATAGTCACGCAATCGGAATTTATAGCAAGTGTTACAAGACATTTAGCTTTTCAATATAACATAAGCATATGCTTTAACCAATGTCAGCAAACAAAAAATAATATCGGAGACTTTAAAACAAAAGTAAATAGTTAATAACAATGTTTTTATTTATATTATCAATCATTTTTAATTTTTTTTAGTTTTTTGAGTACAGTAGTTCCCGCTTAAATACGCCCCGCTTAAATGCGTTCCCCGTTTTAATGTGCAAAAGCTGCTGGCAACAGAAAAATTCATACAAATTATATTAACTTAATCCCGTTTAAATAGGTCCCGCTTAAATGCGTTCCCCGCTTAAATGAGTCAATTTCGCCTGTTTTAAATAATTAGATCTTTAGAAAAACATTCGCCTAAATGGGAAAAAGCATTTCTTATGCCTGGCAAAGCGTTTTTTAAAAAACATAAATCCACTTTTTCTAAAAACGTGGCAACCAAATTTTCAAAATAAAAGAAACAGTGGAAATATATAAACAAAATTCTCGAGATTTGCTTTTAAAGTGAAATTTGGACAACAGCAAAAATAAAATTCTGTTGAATTGAAACGCAAATCATTAACCAAGCAAAAAGAAAGCTAATTTAATTCCGATCACAGGGGATCGGAAACAGAAAGGGTCATCTAGTTATACTTGTGGGGTTGTTGAATTAAGTATATGTTATACGTTTATATTGTGAAATTTTTGTCGTTTTACAGCAAAGAGTTGTTGAATTAACTGAAACAATTTTATATCATAATCTTTTCACCAATACAATCATAAGTCACAAGGATTTGTCTTACGGCTCACAGCGTAACATGTGAGCTCACATGTTACGCTGTTTTTGTGATTGAATTGTGAAATAGAGATTTAACTCCCTGCGCGTGTAGATGTTTACACATCAAAAGTGAAATATGAGTGTAATAAATAAGAAAACTTTAACTTTAAAAGAAAAACTACAATTAATAAAAGATTCTAAACAAAAAGTATAAGTGATTTGTCTCATAAATATGCTTGGTCAATATCATCTGTAAATTGAATGAATTGTTTTATTTTTTGCAAAATTACTTTTAAATATATTTCCATTTTAACTACTTAATAAATTATTATTTACATAAACCAAAAAAAAAAAAAATCGTTTTAATTGACGCATTTATGCAAGGTTTTTTAAATGCGTTGCTTGCGCATTTATCAGGGGTTCCGCTTAAATGATTCCTCGCTTTAGTGCGCAAAAAACTGTGCATTTTGCGTTGCGCACTTAAGCGGGGACTACTGTATCTCGAAATGAAGCAAATTAATTTCTAAATCGACCTTTTTTATCTCCATGTTAACAATGTGTTCTTTTCCTTTAATTTTAGCGAACGTTCCTTGAATTCCAATAATTTATCCAACTTTCAGAATATCGTCGTTCGTAAATTATGGTGTTCTATATGTTTCTTTTTTTTTTTTTTTTGGTTAATCACTGTTAAAGTTCTAGGAGTCCTTACTCTTAGAAAAGTTTTCAAAGACGAATTTTTTTACAGAAAAAAACACAACCTATAGTACTTTCCTTGGTATGAATGTCGCAAAAATTTTTTCAGTTCAGTTTTTTGTAATTAGCAACTAAACTTTAGCAAATAAACTTCAACAAATAACATATATAACACAATATGTTGGTTTGGGAGACCTATTCGCAAGACCTATTCGCACCTTTAAGAGACCTATTCGCAATTCAAGCAGTCTGGAGAATTTGCTCTTTGGCAGATGAAAGAAGTTTTTTCTCAAACGACCCACCTCCAGTTTTTCTTTAGATGTCTTGTTAAAGATAATTTCTTTTTTACATTGTGCTTTTGATCTGCAAATACCTAAAAATTTGATGATAATATAAACAAACTTACCTTGCGCTATAATTTTGCTTCCTTAACAGGAGGGAAAGACATATTTAATTTAAGGGTTAGTTGTTCCCATAATATTTTGAAAGTGAGTTTTCCTTGGGCACAAGTTGGTAGAAGATTTTATTGTCCTTTGGCTTGCCGTTAATTTTGTTTGAACTTGTCCTGAATATAAAAATCTTCATAATATTTGGTTTTTCTTAAATTACTCGTTAATAAATATTAAACTTACACTTCACGTCTTTTTATTAAATATAATAAAAAAATATATTTTCCTTGCTTTTTTTTCATGTAAACAAACTAATAAAATAAGTTTTCGACAGCTTGACTTACATCGAATGACATTTCGAAAGATTTCACTCGATCGATTAGTCGTTATCGAATGCCGTGATTTCAAATTGAAAAATTTCGATCAATTTCACGCGATCACGTGTACCACGATTAGACTCCTAATATGTTGCAGATCTGCAACACGGCTTCGTAATGGGTTAATTTTTAGCTATACAAAATGGATTTTCTTTTGTGAGGATATACATAAGTAATTAATTTTCCCCTTTCTGATAATCACTCTTATGCCTTTTAAGGCAAATGTTTGTTTTCTAATAGATTTCCGTCTAGCTTTCTATATATGATCTTCTAATCCCTGAAAAAATTCCACATTCATGATCGATTATAGTTTTATAACAGATTATTATATATTTTAACTTTTGCTAAACGAGTATTTTTGTAATTATTAAATATTCCATTCCATTCTTGATAAATGCAAATAACATCACTTTGCCAATACTAGGCATAAAGTATATCTTACTATTAGAACTTCAGTAAAATCGGAAAGATTTCTTTGAAATAGGACACGTATAGCTGTGACACAAGAAAAAACGGATATTAAAAAAAAAACTAATTAAAAAAAAATACTACAGAAAATTAATCTATAATATACCACTGAGGAGTAAACATCGTCGGAAGAGAGCTAACTGATTGGAATAATTTTGAACACTACGCGTTAAAAAAAGCTCTCGGTATTGTTATGAGACGACTTATATATATATATATACATATGTATTTGTGCTTATCACTCACTGACGTATGATTAATTATGTTGTTAAGTACGTTAATAAGATCGCTTATACATATTTCGAGAAAAAATGTCACGGAGCAAAATGGTTGATATTTTAAAACGCACACCGAAATTTTTGGAACAAAAAGATTTGGAACAAAAACGCGTTTATATCTCGAAAACTAAGCGTCGTACAGCACCGTCACCTCTTGAATTGGGCGATAACTATTTCTAAGGTTGCCATATTAAAAATCCTCAAATATAGACTCCTCATTGAAGCACTCCATATGAATGGGCGGTAACTGTTGCTAGGATTTTAGTGAGGGTTGCCGAATCGAAAAACGTATATATTTCGCGGGGAACATAAAATCACCTATATCTCGAAAACCACACGTCGAAGAGCACATTACTTGAAAAAAAAAATGCTTTTTTAAATTTAATGTTCTTAAAAATATTGTTTGTTTTTAATCTCACAACTAGTATAATATAACAACTAACCTAAATTTATTTCTGTTGCATAGAGACATACAATGGTATATGAAATATAACATTCAATAAACAAAACAAACATATGAAAAATATGTGGTGTACATATTCACCAAAAACATCCATTTTCAGTACTACGCAAAATAATGTATGTCTTCCTCTTTGTTGTAGGTAAAATTCATTCAATTTACATACAATACATACATACATACAGAATGTGTATTACACATGTGATGACATACAAGCGGAAAAATTTTCTTTAAACGTTAAAAATTGAAAACATAAATAACCTTAAGTATACAGTTATTTGAATGTGTTATTGACTGCAGGAGTGAGTGCATGTACCATGACATAACAAGTAAAAAAAATAGTTGGCATGTTTAGTGAGGTCAATTACATATTTTAAAGTCCAACAAAAACCAAAATTTGGTAAAAACTCCATAATTTTATATCGTTCCAACACTGCGTTTTTTTTTTTTTTTTTTTTTGATACCAAATTTCATTCAAAAATATACTTGCATAGTACTGCGACCTGTGATTCTAAGTTCAAAATTTTTACTCACAGTAGATTTTTGGCAATCACACACAACTGAACTTATTATGCCTTGAGCACAGAGTGACTTTGTGTTATTTCTTTCAGAGCTAGCTGATGACACTGAAAGCAACTTTTATGGACAGATTCTAACGAAGTCGAATTTTTGCACAAAATAAATTCTTTCAAACATTTCTCCATATAACCACTTATCTTTTTTATATTTTCAGAACATTTTGTAGCCTCCTGATTACTTGAAACTGATATTTGACATAAAAATTGTTACAGTAACAGGGCAGGTCAGGAATGTGAATTACAGAATATTTTAGCAATTGATGATGCCACTAAAATATTCAAAGTTGTGTCATTAGTCAGATATAGTGTAAAAGGCAGGATCGTCATATAGTATAAGTAGGGTGGGACGCCAGCTAGGATCACCAAATAATATAAAAATCGCTGGACCGTTATATAATGTATGCCTTGTAGCAATCTACGTACATAGTGGCATTTAAATTTAATATAGTGTATGTATGGGGGCAGGATCGCCATATAGTGTTAGCTTGGCAGGATCGCCATATAGTGTATGAGGGGTGTATAAAAGGATACTAAGATTGGGTGAGAACCGGACCAATCTCAGGAGGAATTTTGTCAAGTGCTTTCCTCAAAGCAGTTCCCGCGTGCACGCTAGATGCACTTTTTTTATACAGCACGTAGGCAGATTATGCCAATGTTTGAACCCTTTGGCAGAATATGCCAGTAAAAAGAGAAAATCTCTGTTTGGTTTTAATTATAACCCTTTCAAATCAGAATTATAATTGATTATTTATTTTAAAATGCTGGTCTTTTATATCATTATAATTTAATATATTTTTACTTAATTTAAATAATAGTCTTCTCTTTTCTTTACATTCGCATATTACAAATTCATTGATTTTTGAACGTTGGACTCAATAGCCAATCAGAAAACGTTCAATAATCAATTTAAATTTTTCCCCTCAAAATTTGAGTGACATTCCTATTTGTCATGGGTTATTGACACAATTTGAATTTTCACAAATTTGTCATTCTGCATTCCAGTGATATTTAATTACACAATAATTTATTGTTTTGTAATTCAACCCTTTAACCAAGGTTAGTGTACTTTGTGGTATGTGTTGAATGAAAAGAAAAGATATGCAAAAAAAAATAAATAAATGTAAACAAATAATTACAAATAAATATGTGCATGTGCATATAGTAAACAAAAATAAACAAAAAAAAAATATAAACAAATAAAGATGAATAAATGAAATAAATAAAGATAAATGAAGATGTGTGTAACATCATCACACAGATTAAGTAGGCTTTAACTAACTGGTGGTAGCACAAATTTAAATTACATGCTTTTACTCTTAAGAGTGTTGAGGAAAACTTACATTTTGGCGGGGTTTTTAGTTAATTGATCATTAGGGTGTCTGAAAGAAAAACAAATTTTTGGTAAACCTGTTTTTGAAAGGTTATGTGGTAAAGTATTTTTGAGAACTTGTTTAAATTTTTTGGAAGAGGTTTGGAGGTGGCATAATTCACATTCACAATTTTAGAATAGAACTCTGCACAAAGTTTAAAATAGGAAATGACACCATACCGAGAGGGCATTAGTCTGGTTGAAATGGATGACTCCATCATTGTCTTCCTCCTAATTTATTTCTGATATATTGCGTCACCATCCGTGAAAAAGTTTTCGTCAGCCGCGCTTAACAACTTGCTGCTCTTATTTTTCATTTGATTAAAAAGTCAGGCAGAGTAATCTTTTTTCATTTAGCATTTTGATCAATGTTTAAATTTTATTCATTTCAATTGCTGTTTTCTGTGATATCAAGACATCGAAAAATCATTATTTACCCTTATGTGCGCGTTAAAAAAACACCTACTATTGCGCTGCAAGGTACCCGGGTACCTATATGGAAGTTACATACCAAACAAGCATATTCGCACTAAATATCCAGTTAAGATGTTGTAAAATATACTAAGGATTGGCAACAGATATTGTAAATAATTTTTCATAACACCTTAAGGTATGCAACATATCTTATTAAAAATTTCAGATTCATTTTTAATTTTTACTTAAGACGAATTTTAAATTTAACAGTTTCTTTCCTATAGGTATATAAAAGCTGACGTTTGTAATACATATTTAGTACGAATATAAAGTTGGTGATTCCTCTTTGAGAATAAATACAAAACTTTATTTAGTGTTGTGGTTATTATTTTCAGTACGACTTATTTCCTGAGTGTGAAGGTGACATTTATACGTAAAACAAACGAAGAGAATTCAAACACAAGAGTTTGCTCTAAAAGATTTAATTCTACAGATATAAATAATATATTAAGTGAATTAGAAAGCAGTGAAGAAGATTTCCACTCCGATGGCGATGAAGAATATATTCCACCGCTAAACCAAATAACACTGGAAGCTTCAGACACTGAAAGGGCAGGCACTATAGAAGTAAATGAAGATTCTTTTGACTCGGAAGAAAGTGATGATTATGAGAATGATGACGTTCAGACAAGAAGTGCACTTTGTGGTAAAGATGAAACCTGCTGCCAACTTAGCCCATTTCCAGAATCACAACCTTTAAAAAAAAATATATATTACGACAACGTGCGGGTGCAGCCCAAAAATATAAGTTATTAACAGCGAAGGAAATATTTAGAAGTATTTTGTCAAATGAAATGTGTCACATAATACTTAGGGAAACAAATTGCAACAGAATATAATACAAAAAACGAAACAAAAAAAAATATTCGAGCCTTTTAAAGAAGAAGAACTCAATGCTTTTCTTGGTATTTGGATTTACTCTGGTGTTCACAAATCAAACAGAGAACATGTATCTGAATTGTGGAAACCCAATAATTTGCCATTGTATCGGGCAGCAATGTCATACAACAGATTCAGAATGCTTTTACGGTGTATACGTTTTGATAATAATCAAACTCGGGAAATACGTGCAAAGTCTGATAAAGCATCTGCATTTCGAGACATTTGGATGATGCTTACCGCCAATTTACGTCAAAGTTATAAACCTAGTGAATGCATAACTGTTGATGAGCAGCTGTATGGATACCGCGGGCGTACCCGTTTACCGCAGTACATGCCGTCAAAGCCAAAAAAATATGACATTAAAATATTTTGGGCATGCGATGCACGTAACTCTTACCCTTTACATGGCCAATTGTATACCGGTAAACTACCAGAAGGCGAGCGTCAAACCAAAATAGGCGAAAAAAATTTGGATCTGGTTTTTCCATATAAAAACTCAGGAAGAAACGTAACTACAGGCAAGGAAAGGTTAGTATTATTCTAAATATATTTGAACACAACATACATACATATATTATTGATTGGGTTATATTATCCAAGATGAACTTTATCTAATTGTAAATGTCTTAATACATGGTTTGAAATATATTTCAGATCATTATACTATACAAATTTCGCCTTTAGCAAAGAGGCAACTTTATGTTCCTACGTGCCAAAAAAGAAAAAGGCAGTAGTTAAGTTATCAACTATGCATGCCAAATCCAATGTGGAATCGAATACGTTTGCAAAACCGGAAATTATAACATATTACAACAAAAGTAAAGGAGGGGTTGATAATATGGATTAATTATTGGGTGCATAGCAAACGCAGAACTAGTCGATGGCCCTTGTCACTATTTTTTAATGCTATTGATATAGCAGCATTCGCATCCTATATAATATATATGGAATTTAATACCGAAATTTTTAAAAGATTTAAGCATTGATTTGTGTCAGGAAAATATAAAACAACGCTCTAAAACTACAAAAATTTGTTCACACTCATCGACGGTATCCGCAATAAAAATATTTTATACAAAAGACTTTGAAACTGTATCAGCGCCCATATCCAGTTTATAAACAAAGGACGTATTCCAGTAATAGGAAGTTGTCACGTGTGCTCGCAACTACGTATGAAGCAGAGAAAAACTCGTAAAGCTTGTATCGGCTGTTCCAAGCCAATATGCAATGAATATTCCATTAATCGTCCAATGTGTACAAACTGCTCGAAAGATCTGCACCATATTATTTCTTTTGTCTTTTTATACCCTTACCACTATGTGGTTTGGGTATAATGACTTTGTGCTGCTGTTTGTAACAACCAAAAATATTTGACCTAGACCCATCTTTAATTATACCGATCGAATCAGAATCACTTTCTGAGTTGATTTAACAATGTCCGTCAGTCCGTCCGTCCGTCCGTCCGTCTGTGTGTCCATGTAAACCTTGTAATCAAACTGCAGGTCGCAAATATGAATATATTTTGATGAAATTTGGTATATAAGCTTTCATTGGCCATGGGATGAACGCTATTGAAATTGGTGAGAATCGGTCCATGTTCAGACCTAGCCCCCATACAAATTACCCCTATGAAATCGACATAAATTGCCATAAGATCCAAATTGTCATATAGATCTCACTCAAATTGGGTTTGTATGCATTCATTACATCCATTAATGAGTAGTCCAAAATGATCCTTTTGGCCCCATATAGAGCTGCTTCCCGATCTTCACTTAAATCTATTAAAAAACAAAAATATTGCACTGATTCTTCCCAAATTTTGTTTGTATATATTTTTGCAAAATACAAGAGACTTTACCAAACATGATCAGGATCAGTTCATTTTTGGACCTAGTCTCCATATAGATATAGCATCCGATTTGAACTTTTTCATATCTGCAGCCAAAAAAATTAATATAAATCCCACTCAAATTTGTTTTTTGCTTATTTTCTATGTCCAGTTAGTTGGGCCTAAGAGATACGATTTCTAAACGCATGGTATAGGGTACCATATAGTCGGTCTAGACCGACTATAATTTTCTTATTTGTTTTTATTGAATTTTTGTTTTTTGTTCTGTTTCTGTTTTCTTATTTCATGAAATAAATTGTTTACGTTCATATTTTATATAGACTTTTATTTATATATGTATGCAGAAGTACTAACATTTTAAAAAAATATACTTACAATGGCCGCATTCCCATATAAAACACGTAGAGGTACCCGGGTACCTTGGTGCGCAGTTAAGGGTGTTAAGAGTAAATTGGTAGCTCACGCAAGCTACAAAAATAATTTTAGCTATACGGCTGCAAAAATACTAAAGTGTTTGAAAATTAGTAGTTCTCAAGAAGTTTCAGACATGCAGGTTATCAATTTCAATGAAAAAATTTAGGTTGAAAACGCCAAAGGTACCCGGGTACCTAGGTGCGTACATAAGGGTCAACAATTGGGTTCAAAAACGTATAAAGGCGGCCATGTTTTATTGGCTTCGAATTTACGTTCGAAGTAAACCGATCCAAATCACTAATTGTTTTCAGCACAGTGTTGACAGTGTTGTCTTTTCTTGTGTTCCCCCTAAAAAAAATTAATAAAACCCTAAATTTAAACGAATTTGAAAAAAATTCCCCTAAAATAAAATTTTAGTTAATTAGTAATTAAGAGTACATGAAAAAAATTTTAAAAAATTCAAAAACCCCTTCATTTTATCAAAAAAAAAAAAAAAACACACAAAAGAATTTTATGTAACTATTTGAAAGGTCGAACAACTACAATCTTAAAATAATATTAATTATTAAATTCGTAAGAATTAGTAAATAAATATATACAAACATATATACATTACAAAAAAGAATTAATTATTTTCAAATATATCTAGAACTGCCACATCATCTTCGCTAGCTTTGTACATATTATCCGAATTAAACAGCTTTATCATTTCAGGTGGTGGTGTAAAATTGTGCCACCCGTTATTTAAAGAGTATCTTACCCATAAATTGCTTTCAGCCGTTGAAATGTTCATTATATTCCTTAATTTATGTTTTACAACGTTAAACGTTGAAAATGCTCTTTCTACCGATACATTTAAAGAAGGAAGAGCCACTAACGAGGATGCCAATTTGCTTATTTTAGGAAAATTTTGTTGTTGGAGGAAAATGTTAATATTTTTCCATAATGTCTATATTATCCGGAAGCTGTTATTTTATTTGCTGAGATGTTTCTACTATAAGCGATTTACAATTTTCTTTTACGAATATAATATTATTTATTGTTAATAATGCAGCAAATATTGTAAAGTACTAACCAAAATTTTTTGCATTCAGTTGGCATTAAATATTCAATAAAACTTAATTAAGCAATTATTAAATTGTTCACATTTGCCAAAAATCTAAATGAATTATTTTTTATAAGAGGCCAAAAAACCAATCTTTCAAATCTTCGTAAAGTTTTGAGCAATCAATATTTTCACTTTGAAACCGTTTGTTTAATTTTGTAACTGGTTTCAAAATGTCATTCAGAAATATAAAATATAGCTTATTTTCATTAGAATACAATTTTGATAAAATTGAAGCAGTATGGCATTTTTCCTGCGAAGACGCCAATTTCAAATGAAGCTGCAATGTTTCCCATTGCTCTAAAAACTTTTCAATTGTACCATATCTAGCTAACCACCGCTTAGTTTATCTATTTTTGCTGGATTCTTATTTGCAATCTATCTATAGATAGCAGAATATTCAAATTGCCTTTTGGTGCTATGACAAAACCAACCAATTGTTCCCGAATTATGAATTCTAATTCTGAAGGTAAAGTCTTCATTGCATTTTCGCACGCAAGATGCAATGAATGACATATATATTTTACTGTTACCAAGAGTGGAACCTTTAATCCGCTGCTTACAGAATTATATTTTCCAACCATTACGTTTGTTCCATCAACTCCTATACCGAGTAATCTCATTATATCGTTCCGTCTGATTTCAGCATAATTTGTATAGAATTAGTAATTGCTTCAGATGTTCCACTTTCAATTTCCATTAATTTATAAAGTGTTGTTACGATGGAACCTTTTTGCATATTGAAATATTTAATCATAATATAAAGTATTTTTCTGCTGTCGGTAGATGTACATTCATCAATTATTAAAGAGTAATAACTGTCTCCTAAATCTTCCAAAACTTTTGCAAAAAAACTTGTGCCATAACGTTCTATTATCAAAGCCGTATATTTACTTCTATGGAGTCGAATATCCATTAGACTTATTGATTCCTCTCCTAATTGTTTTATTACATCGGCAAGGTGGTCAGTACCGTTGATAGAACAATGTTCGGATACGAATGCGGCAATTCTAAGGTCTCCAATTTTCCATGCATTTGTTAAAGTGGGTTTAAAAAAATTTGTAACTGCTACGAGCAATTCATATTTTTGGGAAACAAAGCTTTGGTTTTTTTTTGAATTCTTTTGCATAATAAGATCATTTTTGCGTGCCAACATTATGATTTTGCAATAACTACAAAATGCTTTATGCGCGTCTCCATCAACTGGCCTTAGCCAATCTAAAATTTAAATAATACTAGATTATATTTTCGTTGACTTTACTCCATTATATATTACCTTTAAAATCATCATCCATTTCCCATTCTTTTTTATATTTTTGATTAGGGTTTTTAATATTTTTTTTTCGCCATTTTGACACATTAGGAATTAATACGTTACACAGAAGCTTCACTTTTCTTTAAATGTCAATTTTTTTTTAAAGTGAACTATGTTATTTTTATTTTTCGTAACATATATTTTCAACATTTATTGGTTGCATATTGTAGGAGTAAAATATTTTTCTAAAAAACAACTGTTCAAAAATACCCCAAAAATACCGCTAAATTTTCCCCTAACTAATTTTAATCCCTAAAATTTCCCACAAACGAAAAAAATCGCTAAATCTAGGGGAAAATCCCCTGAACTGACAACAAATTTATTGTAACATTCATATGTCACGTACGTCGCGGAAACACTTTTTTTTCTTGAACAACTGCATATTATTATTAATTAATAATAATTTTGAGCTTCTTTAAGGACCCTCCACAAATGACCATTGTAATGACAGTTTGCACTTGTAATTTGATTTTCTTTTACTTCGCCGGTTACTATATTTCACTTAATGCACTTATCAACTGATAGTCACATACAATTGTATATTTGTTACTAAAGATACTCATTAACAAACGATTATCATAACGGATTTACAAAAAAAAGGCAAATATTTCTTTGAATCGAGATACTTTGAGCATTGTTAACGCTGTTTCCATTTGAATTAGGTAATAACATCATTTAATTTATTTTCAAACTTTTTTTGATTTGAGTTGTCTTTGAAAAAGCAATTATATCAATTGACTTTATTTCGCATCACTATTGGAAATAGCGTCAATTGATGTTATTTCCACTGATCAAATCGATAACAAAAAGGAATAATTGAGAAATATATTATTTACACCTCTCTTGAAACACATTTAGCTTCACTTGGAGCAGTAGGCAAGTAAGTAGTTACTTCACGGACGACTACGAGAAACACAGTAGACGGGTTCATAAAATCTCAAGTAACTCATGGGTCCTGTCGTAAACAGTGTTCATAAATTAATAATTGACAAAAGTTCAAAATAGGATTTGGAAAACCTATATGTCTTTGGCCACCATTTATAGAGTGTAAAAAATAATACCAAGATTATACAAAATAATAAAACCAAAGCGTAAGCGAAAATACAGTACTCCAAAATAACTATAGAGTCGTTTCAATGAAATAATATGAGTTATGTTTCGAAAATCAACAATCTTTAAGGTCTAAGTAATCAGATTCTTCGAAAACCATCTAAATTTGGAGAATTATTATTATTTTTATGCCCTATAGCACTATGAGGCCAGGGTATAATGACTTTGTGCTGATGTTTGTAACTACCCAAAATATTTAATCAATTTCCATCTTTTATTATACTGATAGACTCAGAATCACTTTCTGAGTCGATTTAGCGATTTCCGTCTGTAACCAAACTATAGATCGCAAATATAAATATATTTTGATAAAATCTAGTACGTAAGCTTCTATCCGCCGCAGAATTAATGCTGTTTAAATCGGTAATAATCTTTTCATGTTCAGATCTAGTTTCGATACGAATTCCACCTATGATAACGAATTAAATTTGCCATAATATCAAAATGATCGTATAGATCTCGTTCAAATTAGGTGTAGCATATAACGTGTATGAATTGGAGTTGGCAGATGTACGTAGGAAGCTGGGCTAAAAGGTCGCATGCACTGTATCCGGCATTCCAGCTCGTCGGTGGGGAGGTTCGTCATTAGCTGCATCCTAAGCCAACAGACTACAATTAAATTTATTTTATTGCATGCTTACAGATAGAAGAAAGGAAGTAAATATAGGAAATTATCATCACAACGAAAACCGCATCAGTCCGGTATTAATACGATTTAGCCTGAGGTGAAATATGGCCAATCAATTGCCCACCCATCCATGATCATTAAAAACAGAAACCTCATACTGAAAATTATGAGCCCAAACACTTACATCACAAAGCTTTACCAATAGGATCACTCAACACAGCAAAATTAAGGATTTACAGACAAACCATCTTGATTTATTTGAAGTTAAACATCACTTAAATTTTATCTCTAAATTTATAAAAAAATAATAATTACTATAATAAATCATTTAGATACGAGGTAAAATGTACATGTTGTTAAATTATTAGATATATAGAAAAATAAATTTGATTGTTCAAAAACAAAAGTATATTTGAGATGAAAAATACAAATAAACATGACCAGCATTAAATTTTGTTCCCAGAAGGGGTTCAATAAATTCTAATAAATAATCGGCAAATTATTTTCAAATAGTTACAAAATTATTTATAATTCATCAACAATGTTTTTTTTTTTTTAAGTTCAAAGAAACACAATAAATTATTATTAAAGGCTGGTCACCTTTATTATAGTTATTTACTTAAATAAATAGAAAAATGAGACGAAAAAAAGAAGTAAATAATAAAACTTACATCAGTTTATTGACCCGCTCCGCCAAAAGTACTTTTGATGAAATCGGCTCTTCCACTGTTAAAGATGTGCTAATATTTTTGGAACAATGTAATTATTAATGTATTTTATAGTGTATGAAGGGTGTATTAAATGGACACTAAGATTGGGTGAGAACCGGACCAATCTTAGGAGGAATTTTGTCAAGTGCTTTCCTCAAAGCAGTGCTCGCGTGCACACTAGATGCACTTTTTAAAAGTATCTTGATTTATTTTGCATTTAGGCACAATATGCCTGAGTTTATGCTCGTTGGCAGATTATGCCAGTAAAACAATTTTATTTTTTTTTTTAAATCAATTTCAGTGTCATCCACGACGAGACCAAAATTATGATTGATTTTATTTTATAAAAATTTGGCTTTATATACGATAATAGTTCCTTAATTTTTACTTAAAATAATTATAGCTATCTCTATTCTATTAATACATACATACGATTATACATATTTCTTTCGTATTGATTTTTGAAGGTGGGGCTTAATTGACCAATCAGTGTACGTTCAAAAATCAATTCATATTTTTTCTCAAAATTGAGTGACATTCCATTTAAGCATTAGTCAATAACATTCTTCAACTTGGTTGAAGTTCATTAGCATAAATTTGTCACTTCGCTTCAAGTGGGGTTCAATTTCACTAAGCGATACTCTAATTTATTGCAATATGACCCTTCACTTGGGGTTAGTGTATTTTTTGGTATGTATGGTATGTATAGATATGAATGCAAGTGTACTTAAAGAATTTATGAATGTAATCAAATAGTGATTATAAATGTAAACAAATAAACACGTACATTCACTTAAAATAAATAAATTTAAAATAAAAACAAATGAGTGTACTTTCATACATATATCATTATGTGTGTGTTACATCATTACAATTTGATCATAGGGAGAATTCAATTTCTTTCATTGTCCTCATTTTTTTTTTCTCTTTAATTTGTATAAGAGTTAACAAAATTTTGTCTTGTCTTTTTTTTTATATTTATGTAATTTTAAACACTATAATTAATAATGGATGTAATTTCTATAGAAATTACTAAAGCAATAACATCATTGTATGAAGTAAAACCGTATTAAAGACTAAATCTTAATAAACTCCTTTCAGAGAGGCAAAAACCCGTTGTAAATTGTGTATGGTGTTACTTCATATGAGATATTATTGTAGAAAAAAAAACACAAAAAGAAAAAATTTACACTAATCGACAAAATTTAGGTATAAAAATTCACAATTCATTATTCATGGTGTAATTAAGAATTTGGCATTAATTTAATATCGATTTAACTTAAACAAATAATTATTTACTAACACAGTTCAATCCGAGTTAATTCATATGCCAATTTGTGTTTTTTTTTTTTTAAACTATTTCAGAATTTTTTTATTCTAATGCACTATATTCTACAAATTTTAGATTTGAATTTTTTTATTATAGTTTTGTAATTTTTAAATTCTTTTTTTTTTCTTTGAATTTTTTTCTATGTCTAATTTCCTGTTAGCCAATGTTTAGTTATTTCTTTCAATTAATGTGTAATGCAAGTTATTGTTGGTTTTCTTTTTTCCGTTTTAGGTTTTTTTTTTTTTAATCATTTAACACTATTGTAGAGAAGGATTTTTATGAAAATTAATTGAGGATAAATTATAATTTGGGTTTACGGATTTTAATAAAAATTTCACAAAGTTGCAGAGGTTACCAGCACTTGCAACCAGGTCTTTTATGGCAAAAACTAGGGTATGTAAACAAAATAGCTCTTTTTTCTTTTTCTTTCACTTTCACGACACCGAACACTACCATCTGTTATGACTGTTTGTTCAAACTAAAATCGTTCATACAGCATAGATCGCTTTCATCCTCCTTCCATATAAAAGAGATCTTCACCGATAATTTCTCTTATACTGATGCTTGTTGTTTTAATACCAACTAGGTGCCAATTCATTTGCAATTGACACCTTTGTATAAATAAAAAGAATACACCATTCCAAAGTACATATAGTATATGAATTCTTTAAGGCCAGAATTTGAAATTTATATGTTTTAGCCAAAATCTTCGTCTATTTCAATCGAAATGATTGGGACGCCTCATTTAGGAGATCGCTTATTTATCAAATTTTATTCTCCCAGAGGTTCCTCAAAAAAAATGTTAAATTTTTGTTCGTTAACAGATGTAGTGAAAGCCACTTGTTAACCAAAAATATGGATTTAGTCAACTTTAAAATTACAAATACTTTTATTTTCAATTGCAAAAATTTTTATTTTGAACTGTGTTTTCGCAAAGGTACTGTCCTTATGGCAATTTGGCAGAATCATGATCTGCAGTCACTTTTTCATTGGTAAGAAAGCTCGGTTTTTACTGCATGATTTTGCAAGTTTGAAAAGCTAACGCAATAATTCCAGCGCTTAAGAACATTTGCATAAACAAATTAAGATACAAAAGCATAAGCTACGATAACCGAAAAAAATTAATGCGTAATAACTCGACGTATAGGTGGCGTTGATCAACGTACATAAATAGTTAAATGGTAATGTTAAAAATACAAACTTTTGCATATAGATACAATACAGCTAAACTATGTAAACCAAAAAAAAACAGGAGCCTTTACATAGGTTTGTGTATGTTTATTACATCCATTTATGAGTAGTTCAAAAATAAACTCTACATGACAATTCTTCGTCATAGTCCCCATATGAAGCTGATGCCCGATCTTCACTTAAATCTATCAAAAAACAAAAATATTGCACATACTTTCTCAAATTTGGTTGGTATATGTTTTTGCAAAAAATAAGAGACCTTACCAAACATGGTCAGGAGCGGTCCATTTTCCGAACTAGCATCCATGTAAATATTGCGTCCGATATGAACTTTTTCATATCCGAAGGCAAAAAACTTAACAACAATGCAACTCAAATTAAGCTTATGCATATTTTCTATATCTAGTTAGTTGGACCTAAAAGATGGGGTCTCTAAACGCATGATTTAGGGTATCGTATAGTCTGTGTAGAACGACTATAATTTTCTTACTTTTTTTTTTGGGTATTTAAGAATATGAAGTTTTATTTTCAGTATGTCCGAATTCAAAAATATTATGTGGTATAGGATAATTAAACTACAGGACGCAAAAACTAATATACTTCATAGGACGAAAGCTATTGAAGATAGTGAAAATCGGTTATTGTTGTTTCTCTAAGATCCAAATTATCTTATAAATCTTGGTCAAATTTGGTTTGCTTGTGCTTATTACAATCAGTAATTTGTACTCCTAAAATAAAACGGTGAAGGGCCATTTTTAGTCATAGTCCCCATATAAAGTTAAGTTCCGATCTTCACCTGAATCTGACTGAAAAGAAATCTATAGCACAGACTTTAAATAAATTTAGTTTGCATAAGTTTCTTTCGAAAAATAAGTGGCTTTTTTCCAAATATTGTCATGATCGATCCATTTTTCGAGCTAGTCTTAAAAATAGCCTCCCATATTAATTTAATTTTTATCGACAGACAACCAATTTATAACAATGACACACAAATTTGGTTTAGTCTTATTTCCTACATCCAATTAGTTGGACCTAAGATCCTTTCTGCTGGTATATGGTATCATATAGTTGGTCTAGACTCTAGAGCAACTACAATTTACATACTTGTTTATATATTAAGTTATTTATAAAATAAAATGTAAATTTTTTTTCATAAACAATCTTTGTGTTACATAAACATATATACTATATATATATACATATATCGTTAACAAAATTGCCCAACACTATAACTTCTTTTTTTTCATTATTTACAGGATAAATCAAAAATCTATAATATATGTTTTTTTTTTTACAAAAACAAAAAATAATTATTTTGTCGTAAAAAAAAATAAAAACTTGCGTCAATTTGATAAAATGCACCATAACAAATTATTTAATATTTGTTTGCTTTTCAGCGAACGCTATATTGATGTTATAGGATTAAAACAAAATAAAACAAGTAAGAAAATTATAGTCGGTCTAGACCGACTATACGATACCCTATACCATGCGATTAGAGACCCTAACTCTTAGGCCAAACTAACTGGACATCGAAAATAAGCATAAACCAAATTTGAGTGGGATTTTTATTAATTTTTTTGGCTACAGATATGAAAAAGTTCAATTCGGATGCTATATCTATATGGGGACTGGGCCCAAAATTGGAACGATCCTGACCATGTTTGGTAAAGTCTTTTGTATTTTGCAAAAATATATTCAAACCAAATTTGAGAAGAATCAGAGCAATATTTTTGTTTTTTGATAGATTTAAGTGAAGATCGGGAAGCAGCTCTACAAGGGTCCTATGACTAAGAGTTGTCCCATAGGGATCATTTTTGGACTATTCATTAATGGATGTAATAAATGCATACAAACCCAATTGGAGTAAGATCTATACGACAATTTGGATCTTATGGCAATTTCATATGGGTCATTTGTATGGGGGCTAGGTCTGAACATGGACCGATTCTCACCAATTTCAATGGCGTTTATCCTATGGCCAATAGCAGCTTATGTAGCAATTTTCATCAAAATATATTCATATTTGCGACCTGCAGTTTGATTACAAGGTTTTCATGGACACACAGACGGACGGACGGACGGACGGATGGACATGTTAAATCAACTCAAAAAGTGATTCGATCGGTATAATTAATGATGGGTCTAGGTCAAATATTTTTGGTTGTTACAAACAGCAGCACAAAGTCATTATAACCAAACCACATAGTGGTATAGGGTATAAACATGGCAATTGATAAAGTTGTTATGGATCGTTCTTATATTTTATATACTCCATATCAATTCCGTTTTCTTTAGCCACCAATATAACCACCACAAATGCAGCGGTGGAATTGTTCATTTGCATAGCAGCAATTGCTAAATAAATAAAGTGCAGTTTATTATATAATAAAAATGTTAAATTGATACAGTCATTTTTTAATCAAACAAATGGCCTGGTTGATTGCACCAGAGTAAGTGCGTGCTTTGATTTCAGTACTGTGTTCAATTTGAAGAAGCGTTGCATAGTGGTTACAACGAAAAGAAATAAGGAAATACTTATATATAGTTGTGCTGATTTATATAACTGATTTATATGTAACTATACTGAAAAAAAATACTTGCCTTATATGCACGAAAATCGACATACATTGTATGTAAATCTCACAGTGTAACATTTTTGAGGTTATCGAGCAAACTCCTTCTCTTGTGCGGTTTTTAGAAGTACTTATCGAAACCAACTAAACTTCATTTGGATTTTTTTAGTTTAGCCATTTATATTTTGGCTAAAACGTGATTTTTCCGAAGAGCTTGCAATTTTTTCACGGCTATATCTCGGTATGCAACTGGAATTTGTATTCCTGTTTTCGTCTCATTTGTAGATACAGACTAGGAGAAGAAAGTATAAAAGAAACTAACCGAAAAACTAGTGCCTCGAAATTGCTAACAAGTCGAAATAAATTCATCTATAAAGATCTCTTTTCTTTAAATTTAATTTGCATCAAATTAAAAAGTATGATACTTTTTCAGCACTATATGAAACTTATGGCCACTTGTTGTTTTACATATTGAAGCATTAATATTTTTGCTGTTCAATTGTCATTCACTCAAAAAAATGTATTATTGTCTTGTCACATTAATGATAGCATGCGGCTACCTGTCACGGATATTGGATCATTGAAAGCGACGTTTTTTTCCTTCGTCCGTTCGGAGCGGTGATGGTTGGATATCTGGATTGTTATAAAAAATGGTTTGAGCCTTTGTACTGTTACGTTTTGTACATTTCCATTAACATTTAGTGAAAATATTCGGCTTGAGTTTTTATACCCTATACCACTATGTGGTTTGGGTATAATGACTTTGTGCTGCTGTTTGTAACAACCAAAAATATTTGACCTAGACCCATCTTTAATTATACCGATCGAATCAGAATCACTTTCTGAGTTGATTTAACAATGTCCGTCCGTCCGTCCGTCCGTCCGTCCGTCCGTCCGTCCGTCCGTCTGTGTGTCCATGTAAAGCTTGTAATCAAACTGCAGGTCGCAAATATGAATACATTTTTACGAAATTTGGTATATAAGCTTTTGTCGGCCATGGGATGAACGCTATTGAAATTGGTGAGAATCGGTCCATGTTCAGACCTAGCCCCCATACAAATTACCCATATGAAATCGACATAAATTGCCATAAGATCCAAATTGTCATATAGATCTTACTCAAATTGGGTTTGTATGCGTTCATTACATCCATTAATAAGTAGTCCAAAAATGATCCCTTTGACCCCATACAGAGCTGCTTCCCGATCTTCACTTAAATCTATTAAAAAACAAAAATATTGCACTGATTCTTCTCAAATTTTGTTTGTATATATTTTTGCAAAATACAAGAGACTTTACCAAACATGATCAGGATCGGTCCATTTTTGGACCTAGTCCCTATATAGATATAGCATCCGATATGAACTTTTTCATATCTGCAGCCAAAAAAATTAATAAACATGCCACTCAAATTCGGTTTTTGCTTATTTTGTATGTCCAGTTAGTTGGGCCTATGAGATAGGGTTTCTAAACGCATGGTATAGGGTATCATATAGTCGGTCTAGACCGACTATAATTTTCTTACTTGTTTTTTGATGATTTCGTGTGGTCCACTATAAGGCGGCTCTAACGATTTATAACATGGTCTGCTCGAAGGAAGACATAAGTGGACGTGTATAAATCATTGTGTACAAACATTGATTTGTTGTTGTGGTTTCGCTCGAACTTGTTCCATGTGCTATCTGACAGAGGGCTCGTCCCCGTTTAAGAAAAATCCTCCGGGTGTTTTGTTGTCTTCTTTGCAAGTTATTCTAAGACCTAAAAGTACTGTTGGTAATTGTGATAACCGAAGAGTATCTCTTGTGCACATTACTGATGCCTTTAGTGTTCTATGCCACCTTTCAATCATGCCAATTGAAGTTGGGTGATATGATGTTGTTCTGACACGCTGAGCTCCAATGAGTTTTGATAGGGCTGAAAATAAGACTAACTTAAATTGAGTTCCTTGATCAGTGGTGATTGTTTTTGGTAAGCCAAAACGGAAGATCTAAGTAGAATAAAATTTTCAGCAACGGTTTATGTAAACATATCTTTTAAAGGAACATTTCCGGCCATGTACAAAACCGATCTATTAATGTTAAGCAGTACTTATATCCCTTGCACTCAGGTAGAATGATGATGTCGATGTCAACATGATTGATGCGATGGAAATTTGGAAACTCACCTGGAAAAATATGGATATGTCTTTTGATTTTAGATCGTTGGCAGTTAACGTACACCTTAGCACACTTGATGACGTCATGGTTCATTGAGAAACACACACATTTCCTACGTATTTTTTTAATAGTTGATTTTGAACAAGGTTGTGACAGAGAATGAGTCGAAAATTTTTCGATGGAGATTTTGTGGAATGTGGGGTCGATCTTCAGATGTTGAGGTGGCACAAATTAAGCTGATATATGGTTCTAATTTTTCGACATTTTAGCAATTTTGAGGCACAGTTGCAGTTTTTTGTTTTACACTTTTTTTCTCCTAGTATATAGCTACAATTATGACGAAACCAGGCAAACATATATCATATTGGTTCCCCATATATAGCCGTGAAAAAACTTAGACAAAATATACATAAGGCCATAAATTCCGAACAGCAGCTAAACTACACACAGAAAACGGATTCATTGTGGCTACCGAATTTATTACCAACCGAATTGCGATAATGCTAATAACCTATTTTCGGGTTCACGATGATTACAATTCTATTGCCGTAACAGTAAATATTTTATTACTAGCTGTTTTTACCCGGTCTTGCCCGGGATGAAAAGGCCTTTGACTTGAAAAATGGTTCACTATGCATACCAAGCGCTGAGTACTTAGTCCCCAATTAAAAAATTCCCCAATAAAATTAACGTTCTCCCCAAAAATTTGTATGGGCAGTAAATTCATTTTTTATTTCAATTAAAAAGTTTTTGGTTTTTTAATTTAGAAGTTTTTTATAAGATGCTGCAGCAAAAATGCTTCAAAAATAAGGTGCGAAACCGCTTTAAGTTTTTTTTCCAGTTTATTTATAAACATCAAATATAACGGAATGGGCCGCAAATTAAAGGAATCAACACTTTTAAAAATTGAATTAGTTCATTCAATAAGTGATCGTCATTGAGCAGAGACGTCAAATTCAAGTTTCTGAAATGAAAGACTAATGCGACGTTTAATATTGTGTCGCAAGGTTTCTTTAAGGAACTGCTTATAGTATATGTGTGGCCTATTTTGTTCAACAGGTAATTATTTCACATACGTAGATAAAATTTATCATACGACATTTCACTAAGCTGTGTTCCGCGAGCGAGTCGCGTCCGCTTCCGCGCATTTGGCAGCCAGACCCGATCTGCCGCGCAGTTGTTTTCAACTTATTTTAATCGCCAAAATATATTTTTCAGATCATTGCGATATTTTTGGTAAGCTGTGTTCCGCGAACACGTCGCGTCCGCATCCGTCGTGTCCGCGTCCGCGCGCCTCGCGCCGCTTCCTCGCAGCTACTACCCGTGCTGCCGCTTAGTTCTCGTTAACTTATTTTAATTCCTAAAACATATTTTTTAGAGCATTGCGATATTTTAGCTGAGCTGTGTTCCGAGAGCGCGTCGCGTGCGCATCCGTCGCGTCCGAGTCAGCGGTCGCGCGCCGCGCGTTTGGCAGCCACACCCGTGCTGCCGCGCAGTTGCTGTCAACTTATTTTAATCGCCAAAATATATTTTTCAGATCATTGCGATATTTTAGCTGAGTTGTGTTCCGCGAGCGCATCGCGTCCGCGCGCCTCTAGCCGCTTCCTCACAGCTACTACCCGTGCCTCCGCTTAATTCTCGTTAACTTATTTTAATTCCTAAAACATATTTTTTAGAGCATTGCGATATTTTAGCTGAGCTGTGTTCCGAAAGCGCGTCGCATGCGCATCCATCGCGTCTGAGTCCGCGGTCGATATTTTAGGTGAGCTGTGTTCCGCGAACGCGTCAGGTCCTCGCGCCTCGCGCCGTTTCCTCGCAGCTACTACCCGTGCCTCCGCTTAGTTCTCGTTAACTTATTTTAATTCCTAAAACATATTTTTTAGAGCATTGCGATATTTTAGCTGAGCTGTGTTCCGAGTCCGCACCCGTCGCGTCCTAGTCCGCGGTCGCTGCCGCGCAGCTGTTGCCAACTTATTTTGAAAAGAATACTCATTTTAAATGCGTTTATTGTTGGACATATTTATATTGAGAGCAGTATGCAAATGTTTACTTAAATAAATATTTAACAAAATTCATTAAATAAAAATATGTAAAAATTTAAGAATGAATTTGGGGAGTAAGTTCATTTTTTATTTCGATTAAAAATAAATGGGGAATTTGTTCATTTCTTTTGGGTACCTTTTTTTAAGTTTGGCGAATTTGTTCACCGTGTAGTTATTTCCGTGTAACCCAAATTTAGAGAAATCCATTGAAAAGTACAAATTTGTATAGGGAAGAAATATAACACACAACAAAATATGAATTTTATAAGAAAATTGGGCGTAAAAGTAGGAGTGGTCGGTAAAAATCATAAAGCGACCTTCCCTGGAATATGTACTAAATTTCGAAGAAAGCCATTGAAAAATAAAAGTTTTTATAGCAATCAAATAAAGAAACAAATAAAAGGAAAAAATAAGTTTTATATACATAGAAGTTGGTGCAAAGTAGGCGTGGCCTGTAAGAAGCATATGGTCACCATAGTATAGAGATCGTGTGACCAAATTTTAGACATCCCTTGAAAAATAAAAATTTCTATAGTGAACAAATATACAAAAAACAGAAAATTAATTTTGTGTAAAAAGCGGGCGTAGAAGTAGGCGTTACCGGCAAGAATCATATGGCGAACTCTCTGGAGTACAGAGATCGTCTGTAGCAAATTTCAGAGAAATCCGTTAAAAAAATTGTGTAGCGAACAAATGTACCAAAAAACAGAATACGAATTGTATACAAAAAGTGGGCGTAATAGTAGGCGAGACCGGTACGAAGAATATGTCGACTTTCCCTGGAGGAGAGAGGTCGTGTGTACCAATTTTCAGAGAATTCCGTTGAAAAATAAAAATTTGTATAGCGAAAAAATATACCAAAATACAAAATGAATTGTATACAAAAAGTGCGCGTTAAAGTAGGCGTGGCCGGTACGAAGCATATGGCGACCTTAGGTGGAGTACAGAGGTCGTGTGTGCCAAATTTCAGAGAATTCCGTTGAAAAACAAATATTTGTATAGCAAACAAATATACCAAAAAACAGAAAACGAATTGTATACAAAAAGTGGGCGTAAAAGTAGGTGTGGCCGCAAGAGTCGCCCGGTGACCTGGCCTGAGGTACAAAGATCGTGTGTACCAAATTTCAGAGAAATGCGTTGAAAAATAAAAATTTTTATACCGAACAAATGTACCAAAAAGCAGAAAATGAATTGTATATAAAAAGTGGGCGTAAAAGTAGGCGTGGTCAATAAAAAGTATATGGCGACCTTTTCTGGAGTACAGGGATCGTGTGTACCGAATTTCAGAGAAATCTGTTAACAAATAAAAATTTGTATAGTGAACAAATATGAATAAAACAGAAAATGAATTTTACATAAAAAGTGGGCGTAAAAGTAGGCGTGGCCGGTAAAAAGTATATGTGTGTAGTAAAACCCCCACCAACCTTCTAGTTTATTACGATTGCAGTTCTGTTGTCTCTACACTAATTATCTTACCACAATATAGAATGGATAACTGCTATTAAATTTCAGTTTATACAATCGAAAATACATCAATTAAAATTTATTATAATTCGGAAAGCGATTTTTTTTCTATATGCAGAAACACCTCAAAATCGACAGAGGTTTCAAAAACCTGAATAACTACACCTTTTTCTGAATTAGAATATTGCACTTTTATAAAAAAAAAAACAAGTAAAATATGTCCTGTCGTATTCATAAAAAAATAATCTTTCGGCTTTAATGCAAACATTCGTTATTGAACAGATATTTTTTTTTTAATAAAAAGCATAGAAATTGTAATGAAATGTACTGTTAAAAGATAAAGTAGCAGGTTCTTATATATTCAAAATTTGTTTTCTTATATGGTCTCAAATATCTGTTTTATTAAAGACATCTACAAATTAGGTCAAAGCGTTTTAATTTCTTTGCAGGAAATACGAAAAAATAATTCAAAAAGTCAGATTTTCACAAATTTATAGTTAATAACAATTCAGTTTTTGAAGAAATATAATTTACCGGTAAGAATTTGTTGTAATTTTTTATTTTGCTGCTGGAATATTATACAATTTTGATGTGACCTAAATTAAAGGAAACTAAAAGATAAGATGGTAATAAAGTTGAAATAAACATGGCAAAGAAAGGACATTACAATAAATCATAGCATAGTCAAAACAGTAATCTACAGATTTTGAAGAAGATATTAATATGCAATTAAGCAAATAAATAGTTGCTAGAAGCTCCACTACGGAGCTTTTATATTATTAAATATATTGTAAATTAAAACGTTGACTAATAAAAAAAACGAAAAACAAATAAAGGATAAATAGCGTCAACAATGGCTTCGGATCAAGACCCCTTCACAAAGCGCAGATATTAACCCTGTACAACATAGTTGAAAAATTCTGGAGCAAAATGTTAGAAAACGGAACATTTCTAACAAGCACCAATTGAGGATTGCCCAAAATTTAGTACACACAATGCCAAGTCTACTGGTCTAAGGTCCAAAAAAATTTCAATATTTACACTAATATGCGCTAAAATACATATATGACCTTCTCCGAGAACCTAGTGTGTCAAAAAACGGGTTGTGTCTGGTACCTAAAAGGGTGTAGAAACTTTAAATGCGTTTTTTTCTCAAAACTTAATTTTCACACACTAGGTCCCTTTTCTCGGATAAGGTCACATATATGATATTAAATTAAATTTGATTTTATATGCATCACCATTTTGTTTGAATTGATTTAAATTTATTTTTTTTACAAACTTAGCTTCTTTTTTGTACAAAAAATGGAAAATTCCATCGACCTTAAGGAAATTTTAATTGCAAAGGATCAAATAACTTCAGATAGATTTGTAGCCAAAATAATATCGATACGAAAATTATTTCGTAAAACGAAATAATATTTTCTATGTACAGCAGGGATATAACCAAATGTTGGCCCTAGCACCATGAGATTTCGAATGTTGTGTTATTTACTGAAAAAAAATATGGGATAAATATAAAGCAAAAATTTCCGTAAATTTTAAATGCAGATACGAGCCAGGTTGATACATTGATAAAAAACTGTGTTTTTTGGGTAAATTCAAAAAATTATTTCCAAACTTTACCGCGTTTTGTGGGTGACAATCACGAAAGAGAAATACCATTTTTTTAAATAATTTTGAATGACCTTTTCGACTATGGTAGAGCCATTTTGATGTTTGCAAAAAATTTTAAAAAGTAACAGCCCCAATGTACATACATACATGTATTTGGCTACGAATAATTTTGTTAGCTCCGTAATATTTTAGAAGGCTTTGCTATACATATTTTCGTAAAACAAAAATACTTTCATATATTCCACAAAATAATAAGATAAGAAATTTTGTTCTTAAAATGTCGCATGAATTTTTTTCGGTGTACCACAGTAGAACTGACAAACAACCAAATGGAATAAAACTACGTCTATACTTTTTCAATATTCTTTAAAATTTCTAAAAAATTTTTTCGAAAAAATTCTTCCAATCTTATAAGAAATTTTGTTCTTAAAATGTCGCATGAATTTTTTTCGGTGTACCACAGTAGAACTGACAAACAACCAAATGGAATAAAACTACGTCTATACTTTTTCAATATTCTTTAAAATTTCTAAAAAAAATTTTCGAAAAAAATCTTCCAATCTTATAAGAAATTTTGTTCTTAAAATGTCGCATGAATTTTTTTCGGTGTACCACAGTAGAACTGACAAATAACCAAATGGAATAAAACTACGTCTACACTTTTTCAATATTCTTTAAAATTTCTAAAAAATTTTTTCGAAAAAATTCTTCCAATCTTATAAGAAATATTGTTCTTAAAATGTCGCATGAATTTTTTTCGGTGTACCACAGTAGAACTGACAAACAACCAAATGGAATAAAACTACGTCTATACTTTTTCAATACTCTTTAAAATTTCTAAAAATATTTTTTCTAAAAAATTCTTCCAATCTTATATCCAAACTTTAAACTGCACTATCATTAAAAATTTCTAATAAACAAATTATGCTAATGGCTTAAATCATTAAAGTGTTGGCAACAACAGTTTGTGGTTAGTAAAAATAGAGCATTACGCAATAGAGCAACGGATTTTCATTATTTAAAAAAATTTCGCACAAAATATAGTTCGGATATTAGTTTAACTTTGGCAACTGTATAGAAAGTAATTAAAAGATCTGGCAGAATGTATCAATTGGTGATGCTAAATACACTGGTCATCAAAAAAAAAGACTTTCAGTGTGTAAGGGTGTTGGTGAAAGGACGCGAATAATAATTCAGTGTCGTGGACAAGTATTGTAAATTTCTGGAAGCTGTACAAGCTTATGATGTTCAATTTATACATGGAATAAAGCCCAATGACCATGCACAGCGAAGAGAGTTTGTTGAATGGATTATTGAACATTAACAAAAGGATGCTGATTTTGCGAACAAAATCATCCTTAGCGATGAAGCACATTTTCATCTTCATGACTTTGTTATCGCCAAAACTTGCCGCATTTAAGGTTCAGGGAATCAACATATGTTTTTCAAAAACTAAATGCAACGCGTCACTGTTTGATGAGAATTTTGACCTGTACCATTGGACCATACATCTTCGAATATAAGGCTGGACAAGCAATGACTGTTACTGGAGCTCGATATCGCGATTTGATAACATAATTCTTTCTCCCTCAATTGGATGATATTAATGTGGGCGATATGTGGTTTCAATAAGATGCTGCCACTTACCAAACAGCCCGTCATGGACTCAGAATTGGCTCCTAGCTCGTGTGACTTAACAATAATGGATTTCTTTTTATGTGGTAATATGAAAGCAAAGGTCTATGCCAACAAGCCCAAAAACCACCCGAGCATTAAGCAGAATATTCAAAAATTCGACGAGGCCATTTGCTCGATATGTTGTTCCATTCATAACCCTATCCTGTGTAATTAATTATTCAATACAAAAATTAAATCGTAAAAAAAACGAAAATAGTTTTTTCTCTTTTACTCAAATCCTGCGTAAATTTTGGGACATCCTTTAGTAACAGCTACAAAATTTTAATACTTCTAGCATCATAAATCAAGTAAAGGGTCCGCAAAATAACTTTTTTTTTTTTTTTGAAAATGCTATAAAAAAAACTACTGAATATTATCTCAAATTTCTTTTTTTATTTGAAAGTACAATTCTTCCGGAAAATAATTGGAAAATAATTTCATTCAAATGGCTGCCTCGGCTGGCCGTGCAGTAGCCTACACGATCGGTCCAATTTTTAAGCACATTATCGATTTTGTGCAGCTGTATTTCACCAATGGCTTCACGAATATTGTCCTTTAAAGAGTCTATTATCTCTGGCTTGTGGGCGTAACACTTATCTTTGAGGGCACCCCACAAATAATAGTCTAACGGTGTAAAATCGCAGCTCCGAGGTGGCCAAACGACATCAGCTCTGCGGCTGATAATGCGATCTTCAAAAACAGGGCGCAAAACATCGAGTGTAGCTTCGGCTGTGTGGCACGTAGCGCCGTCCTGTTGAAACCAAATGTTGCCAATATCCTCCTCTTCATTTTTTGTGAACAAAAATTCGTTCCACATGGCCCGATAACGATCGCCATTGACTGTAACGGCCACTCCTTGCCTCATTTTCGAAGAAAAATGGCCCAATTATGCCTCTGGACCAAAATCCGCACCAAACAGTGACTCGTTTTGGGTGTATCGGCTTTTCAATGTATGCGTGCGCGTTTTCTGTGCCCCAAATGCGACAATTTTGCTTGTTTACATACCCGCCAAGATCAAAATGAGCTTCATCTGAAAAGATGATTTTTTTTGGCAAAATCGGCGTCTTCTGTAAGTCGAACGCAGGCCCACTTAGCGAAGCGAAAAGGCATTGGATGGTCAGTTGGCTTGAACTCCTAAACCAATTGGACTTTGTATGACGTCATACCAAGGTCTTTATGCAAAATTCGTCTCAATGATGCCTCCGAAATGTTCAATTCTTGAGAACGACGGTGAATTGATATTGATGGCGCTTCACGCACACTTTCTGCCACAGCAGCAATATTCTCGGGTGTACGCACTGTTTTTGGCTTTTTACACTGTGGTCTATCGATGAGGATGCTAGTTTGTTTCACTTTTTTCACAAGATAACGAACATACGGAGCTGACGATGCTTCTCTTCTTCCAAAATTCGTACGCAATTTTCGCACACATTCTGCAACATTACCATGATTTTCAAAGTAATGTCGCAATATTTCCCAGCGTTGTTCAAGCGTATATACAACCATATTCGTTCAGCGGAAGGATAAGACAAATTATCTGTCAAATCAGACATTAGCTAAGTGTTACCATTCACGAAATAAGCACTAGTTGAAAAAAAACGTAAGATGGCGGACCCTTTATTAAAAATACTTTAGGTTTTATTACTCAAACAATATTTAATCATAGCGTTAAAAAATACTTTTTTGTCAGGGTATAATGTGGTCAGGGTATAATGATTTTTTGTCAATGTCTGTAACTGCCAGAAATATTTGATATTGGCCCACCTTTGATTATATGTCTACATGTCTGTCTATCTGTGCGTTTATATAAACCCTTTTAACCAAACTAAAGGTCGCAACTGTAAATATATTTAGAGCAGATTTTATGTATAAGTTTCTGTCGGCCATGGGATGATTGCTATTCAAATTCGTAAGATCAAGTCCCCACAAAAATGAACGCTTTGGGATCGACTAAAATTGCCATAAGGTCAATATTATCATATCATATTTTGACCTGGTATCCATATAAATATAGCATCCGATTTGAATTTTTTCATTTCTGCAGACAACCAATTATATAACAATAACGCACAAATTTGCTTTATACTCATTTTTATACACTCAAAATATTTTGTCGATGAATCCCAAGTAATTTTCATTTACTTTACAACAAGAAAAAACTGTAAAAATATTTAGCAAACCTTTTTTATTTACTGACAGAATTCATACTCCAAATCGTTAAAAATGACTGTCACTTCAATCCGTTTTTTGGTTGGAGCAACATATAGTACAAGTCATCATTCAAATTTATACACTTGGTTGGAATTAAAATAAAGTTGTATTTAAACAAATATTTTGAGAAAAATAATTGAAAAATGAATAAAAATATTTTTTTTTGAAATGGAAAAAAACTACTAAAGGTGCGTTTCCGCATACACCATAATCAGCGCCGAAAACGAAAACTAAAATGGAATATCGTTGCTGTTTGACACCGTTTCGTGTCTGAATAGTTTTCGTTTCAGTAGGGAGCGTTGCAGCATAAAACAGAAACTGAAACGATATTGCGTTCTTTTTTTTATTCTATTGTTTAGTTGTCATTGTGAAGTGGAATTGTACTTTTGACGGTGGTCGATGCAAACTACATACAAGTTTACAGCGGTAGATGGTGGCTCATATGGCAGGCATTTATTTGAAAAGCGGAATAGGCCAAAAAATCAACAATGAAAAATTTAATATTCTACCACCGAAAGCTCTACCATGCAATGAAACTGTTTTGCCGAATGTAATACTTGGTGATGAAGCATTTGTCTTGCACAAAAACTTAATGAAACCTTATCCAAGACAACAATCACTATAAGATCGACTCAAAGCTATTTACAATTACCGCTATTCCCGTGCTAAAAGAACAACGGAAAATGCGTTTGGAATTATGGCTTCGTATTTCGTATTTTTGCTGCATGTATATTACACAACATGAAGCGGTCCGAAAAAATAAATTCACCGGCGGAGCCCACGATCGGAAAATTCGACAATTTGATAATACCTGATAATAATATGATTCCAATTGAAAATACATTAGCTGTCAGTTATTAAATTATTATTTTTTTTTTTTAATTTAGAATAATAAAAACGATTTTAATAAATACCGTACGATGTTTGATTTAATATGTGTTCAAAATTAAAAAACAACATGAAAACTATGAAAATACAAAATGTTATTGAAACTCAACAAACAAAAATATCACATATCGGTGCTACAGCTACGAAAACAACCTACTCGATGTTGTTTTCGTTCCGTTGCCAAATAGCTAGTTTTTCGTTTATGATCGGCGCGGTTACGTTCCTAATTTTCGTCGCCGATTTCTGGATCGAACTTTTTTTCGGCACAAATGTATGGAATTTCGTTTTCGGCGCCGATTACGGTGTATGCGGAAAGGCACCTTAAACGGAAAATACAATTTTAAAGAAAGTATCATGTAGAATTATTTCTAATAACTGAAATAACAAACAACACCAGAAAAATTGGTCAAGTTAGCGAGTGGTAGACTTAAAACAAATATTTCGTTTGAAATCAAGTGAATTTTAATATGTGCTGACATCTATTTGCGTAAGCAATGGTATAGGGTCTATAATTAGTTTTATCTGAACTAACATAGCAAATTATAAAAGATTTGTGAATTCAGTGACTCAGTTTTGAAAAACCACACGACTTAAAAGAAATGACGCTATTTTTCACTTATTGAATTTTCTCCTCTTATAAGTGCACCACTCGGTCACCACTGTGCACTGTTGATTAAATTATACTTAATATTTAACTTCATTTTTATGAACCACTACACTGCCGCAACAAAGCAATAAATTGAATTATTGATTAAATCTTGATTAAACTGATTTAAAAACCTGTAATATGTTTTGGTTTGTGTTTGCGTTTTATTTTTATTTAATTTTATTTTTATCATACAAAAATAAACAACATTTACAATACACCATTAACTTGCGGTTTTTATCAGAAAATCAATAAATAAACTTTTTATAGTCAGACAAGTGTGAAAGCTATATTGGTTTCAACAATCTGCAGCCAGGTAAATATAATCTACTTACTATACATACATATGCTACAATTAATTGTTCTTATGTACGAGTACATATTTTAAGAATCGTTTAAAAGTATTAAAGACTTGTGTTCTACAGTGCTAGATTTTGTTAATCTGCAAATATTTTGTACAAAACTAACAGTTATGAAAAACAAAAAAATTTGCCAGTCAAATTTATATTGTTGATATACGAGATAAGGGAATTTTTATTTTGAGGAACATTTAAATATGCTGAATTCTTTTTTCGCAAATTCATGTATATATAACATTTATTTTAGTTTGTTCATGCATATTTTTTTAAGGTTTAATACATACTAATACTTTTAATAAAAAAAATCGGTAAAACATTATTCATAAACACAGAGTAGCTTGTCAAATTTTAATATATTATTCTACTTATGTAAACCCAAAATAGAATAAAATATTATTTAATATATGCTACGTTTTTATGAAAAACCACATATTTCTACAGAAAAAAGTGTTATAGAAAAAATTATATATTATTACATGTTTTTTGTATCTGTCTCGGCAAATTCGAGTGGATTCAAAGTAAGAACACTTCTGGGTAATTCCATGCAAAAGTCAACCTTAGATTCTATTTAAAATTTTTATTTAAAATAATTTTTATTGCTACCATATCAAAGAAAGGAGTATGAAAATATGGCAGTAGTTTTTCAATCAGAAAGGAAATATGTAATTAATAAATTTGAAGATAAAGGCAGTGTCATGTCTGTCACAATACAATATACTTTTTATTATAATTTATTTTGAATTCATGTTTTTTATAAGCTTTGTTATTAACTACCTCTTATATTAACCACTAGCAGTATACCAGCTACGTTGTTAGTGTAATTATTATATTAATTATTTAAACTTTAATAATATTTAAAAACAACAACAAATAAAGTGTGAGTGACAATACGATGGAAATACCAAAAAATTTTATAATAAAATTAAAAACTCTTTTATTAATTTAAACATTTAACTTCAGAAAAAAAAACGAAACTTAAAACTTAAATTGTTATGCTGCTTACAAAACAATAGAAACCTTTACTTTACAATAACGTTGTTGTATAAATGATGGTCATGGTCTTGGCAGTAGATGAATCTTATATCGAACGATTGTATTAAGTTATAATAGTAAAACCCCCAAAGCGTTTGGTCCTGTGTTGGTATGGGCAAATTTTATGGCCGTTAAAATATTAAATATTTTCGGCAACACTTTTTGCCAAAAGTATTCTTTTTCCAGTTCACATATTCTTTAGCTAGTTTAATGCTAGCCAGACATCCCTAAACTCTTGCTATTAAGTTATCCTGTCTTTGACTCATTTTTTGGGACCTAAATTGAAATTATGGATTTCTTCATAAAATATTACCCACAAATATTCTTTCGCTTATGACCAGAACTAAAATCATCTTTTATTCTGGTCTTTAACTCTCCATAAAACTTCTTTTTGTCATTATTATAGAATAATTGAAAGAAAACGTCAGAAATAATAAGTATTTAAATTACGGTTAAAAAAATTCCAAGTGAATTTTCTTGTACTATAACCAAAGGGGGATGATTTGCAACCTGAACCGAGAGCTAGGAAAAATTCATTAAGGAAAAAAAAAAAAACAAAGGAGAGTTGATTTTTTCATAAAATACTATACTATTTTTTCATAAAAAGATATACTTTCCTTTATTACTATTTGGAAATTACAAAACAATTTTGTTTTATAAAATGTATCGTGAAATTACAGCCGAGCTTCAGCGCCACAAGAAAAACGAAGTCGAGTGATTACGAATTAACAGCAAAAGCCAAAAAACGGCAAGAGAGTTTCGTTAAATATATAAAAAAATATTAAAAAGTAATATATAATGAAGGTGGAGTCCCCTAGGTGTCAGCTTTAGAATAAGCATTAGGTTGACCATCCGAACTTGAACAACGTTTAAGTTTTTAAAATTTTCTTTCATACCTTTTTCTATATAAACATATTATTTAAATGAACCCTGGTAAAGAAGTTTAAAAGTTTATTTTTTCGATTAGTTTATTTTTCCGTTTATCTACCTTCTTTAATTGTATTTTATTCGTAGGTGAGTAAGTGAATAGGTAGCGTGGTCGCCTATGATGCGAGGGGTCGTGGGTTCGATTCCCACCAGAGGCTTTGGTCTGTCGCTGCAAAAAAAAAAAAAAAAAAAAAAAAATTAACACACTCCCTCTTTCCTCCTTAAACCTATTTTCCTGAGATCAACACAATGCACTGCATCTGTAGGCGGCATCCCCTGAGTGTTGGTTAATTAAAAAAAAAAAAAAAAAAAGAGAACACAACAGAGACTGAATTCACAAAAAAATGCAAAATTTTAGGACTAAACGCGAAATTATTAAAAAACAAAATTGGCAAATTTTGAATTTTGTAGAAGTTTCTAATAAATTGCCACCTACTCTAAGTACAAATTTTTTTGTTTATTAGGTCTGAAAATTATTCAAATTATAGTGATAAAAAATAAGATTTATTTGTAAAACCATATGTTAAACTAATACAAGATACGCTTAAAAACAATTTAATATTAAATTAAAATAATATTGAAAATATAAGCAAAATGCGTTTAAAATAGAGTGCATTATTTTTGAAATAATGATAAATATCGTATAAATAAAACTTGATTTTGAAAAGATCTGCAGATGTAAATATCTGAAAAATTGAAAGTGATTTTTCTATAATTTATTATGACGCAAAAAAAATATTTCCTTTAGGGTCTCATCTTGTAGCTTCTGTATTTGCGTTTCGTGTTGATATAGAAAAATTTTAATTTTTAAAAATTCATCTCAAATTTTGTTTGCACAATTCTCAAACATTCCTAGATAAAGTTTGAATGAAACTATCATATTTTTATAGCAATAAAACGATATCTGGAGACCGGAATCAATGTTTTTATACTCTCCACACGTCAGTGGCAGAGGGTACATATAGGTTTGTCATTCCGTTTGTAACGCCTCGAACTAAATTCTGGAGTCCCCAAAACCATATATTTTCTTGATCTTTATAACAAGGGAAGTTGATTTAGCGATAATCGTCTGCCCGTCTGCCCGTCTGTCTGTGTATACCACGATCACGCCGTCAATATCTAAGCTAGACCGTTCGTTTTTGTATAAAATCGTTTATTAACATCCCAAAGGAGTTGCTATTTAAAATCGTCAAAATCGGTTAAAGGGGTCAATTCTGAAAAAAGTCTTGAAAATATAAAATTTTTCAGTGGGTTTGTTGTTTTTCTTAAGATATGTTATATACCGCACCTGTACCTCTAAAGTGAGTCAACTCAAAATTTACAAATTTTCAGTAGAGGCAAAAAACGGTTTATTTTAATATTTACTATAAAATTTAAAAACAGTTGTTTCATTGTAAATAATTGCGAATAATATGTATACAACAGTAGTTATTTTTGCGATTATTCCAGTGATCATCAAAAATAAGAAGTTTTTGGGTGCAACTCAAAATATGACTTTTTAGTGGATTGTAAAGAAGCTACTCTTATAACAGAAAGAGGATTACAACTGTATTTTTTTTTGCGAAGGACTAGAAAAACCGATGTAAGACTTTTACAGTGGATAGATATGACCATTGTGTATCGTTTTCTTCCAAAAAGTGAAAATTGAAAAATTTTGAGTTGACTCACTTTAGAGGTACAGGTGCGATATATTGTAATTCTTCTTTTTGTTGAAGTTATTGCAGTTGTGTGCATATTAATACTGCACGTGTCACGTTGGCCTAAGTAAGTATCCCCACATATTTTTTTTTCATCGTTAAAATTAAAAATTAAATATTAAAAATTAAAAATTTTATTTGTATAAAAATAAAAAATCTTATTTTCGGTCTTTATCATTTTAATGATTGAGTTTGAAATTATTCAGGCTCAAGATCAAATGTTTTTACTTTAGATAAAGCAAAAAAAATTAGCAGATTTTTTCAACACAATGATCTATATTCTGCATGACAGGTTATACAGCTGTTTCGGGAAAAGTCACCAACCCTCATCAGTAACCAAAAGCAGTAGATAGTTTGGTTGGTAAAAAGTTAAATTCATATATATTTGCTGAAAACAACCAAATGAGAAGTCAAGCAGAAGTTATACTATTGAAGCCTCTTGCAATATAACAAACTAAAATATAGAACAACTTTGAAACAAAATTAAAAATGAAAAACGAAAAATGAAAAATGAAAAATTAAAAATTAAAAATCAAAAATGAAAAATTAAAAATGAAAAGCGAAAAATGAAAAAATGAAAAGTGAAAAAATAAAAATGAAAAGTTAAAAATTAAAAATGAAGAATGAAAAACGAAAAATAAAAAACTAACAATGAAAAATGAAATGCGAAAAATGAAAGTTAAAAATTAAAAATGAATAACTAAAAATGAAAAATGAAAAATGAAAATGTCTGTCGTGGGTCAACCCCAGTCCCCCTTATCCAATTGATCTGGAAGTAATCTAAAATAGAGTAGAAAACTTTAAATTGTTTTGTACCTAGTTTTATGTAGCATGTACGTTACCAAAAGTCATTAAGTTTCAAGAATGCCTAAATGAAAAAAAATTTTTGCTTACAAATAAAGTTATTTGTAGATTTCGAGTCAACAAAGCTATCCTCAAGTATTTTTTATTTCAATTTTATTTGAAAGAGATAATATTAGTTTCATATTTATGTTTGCAATAACTTAATACAATATGAATATTGGATTTTTTTCCCTGATTTTATTTGAAACTTCAGAAAATGCTAAGTGGAAAAGAAGATATGAGACGATTTCGACAGAAGTTGCGAAATGACTCAAAATGGAAGGAACATAAGGAAAAGGAACGTGAGAGAAAAAAAAGTACAGATAAAAACTGAAAAATGAAACAAAAAAACGGAGTAAAAAAGTGACAACTGTGGAACAAAAGAAGAAAAAACTGAGAGAATGCGTCAATATCGAGCTACCATAAAATATAAAATCGAACATCCAGAAGCAAATAGACTACCGTATAAAACAAAACAATCACTTTTTGAGGCAGTGAGTCGCGTGCGAAAAGTTTTGCCAGAGTGTATTGACAGAAAACGATTTGTATTGAAACAGCTGTTTAAGGAATTTTATCCGGAAATCGCGTCACAGATAAGTAATAAAGAAAACGAAATAAAAGGCTGTTACAAGAGAGTCCGAGCTGAAAAGGTTTACAATGCTAAAGTGGTTAATTTCTACCAGCGAGATGATGTTTCTTATTATACACCAGGCATATCTGATGTAATATCCGTCAAAACTGATAAGAATAAAGTATAATGCAGAAGCGGTACATCATAATGACTTTGAGAGAGGCTTACGAAATTTATAGAAACGAAATCGAAATAAGCGAAAGAGTGGGAAAAAACACACACCGCACAATGTGTGTGTATGCCATCTACATTCTAACTTTTTTAATTTATGTTCAGCGCTTAAAAATATTTATGGGTTTCCATCACTATACAAGTCTCTTTTAAACGAGCTTTGCTGTAATATGGCAAGTGAAAGTTGTATGATGGGAGAATGCGTTAACTGCGAGATGGATATCAAAGATGTGTTGCCATTTCTAATTGACTATGACTATAACATACACATATTATGGAGACAATGGGAAAAATCTCAGCAAAATGGTTGCTAGAGCAGTCCAAGAATTACAAGCCCAATTCAAAAAACATTGTTTTATCAATAACATTCAGCCAGCACATTTTATAAAGTTAAAACAGAATCTAAATGAGAATGAAGTGGTAATTCAAATTGATTTCGCAGAAAATTTTGCAATATTTTTCCAAGATGAAGTACAGGTTACCCATTTTTCATAAGAATAAGTCACGGTGTTTACTGCATGTATTTGGGCCAAAAATAAAATTCAGTATCATGACTTAAGTCATGATAAGTATTGTGTTTGGAACTTCTTGAAAACAATTTTGGACTACCTTAAAGCAGATATCGACGTATTTAAAAAGTGCCATATTTTTTCCGATGGATGTGCCTCGCAGTTTAGCTTGATTATGATGGAGTCTATATATGACATGAAATAACTTGGCCATTTTTTGCTACATCACATGGAAAGGGAGCTGTTGATGACGTAGGAGGAACCGTAAAAAGGACAGTTTAGACGCAAATAAAATTTCGTCAAAAAATGATAAGAAACGCAGAAGATTTTGCGAATTGTGCAGCAGAAAAGTTAAATAATGTTTAAATATCTTAAATATATTTACGCTGATCCCTGACTCACTGACTGACTGACTGATTCTGTAACGCTGAAATAATACACACACATAGCACTCCATACAAAGCTATGCGAAATACACAAACAAAATTTAATCTTTCTCATTTGATACAAATTTCTCTCTCTTTGTTACCGAGCAGTGCTGCTAATAAAAGCTTCTGAAAATCAACAATTTTTGAAACTAAATCGCCAAAATCGTCATTTTTAAAACAAGAAATTGCCAAGAAAATTTTACCGCATATAAAATTCGAAAAAATATTACAAAAGGAAACAATAAAATTTATTTATATCATTCATATTACGAATATTATTACAGCATTGGTTATTTCTATATATAAAAATGTATTAGTGATGAAATTTCAACGAAAAAAATTTAACACAGAAATCAACTAAATAATTTTATTGATATGTACATATCTATAACTGAAACATATAATATAGGTTTAAATTATCGCCGTAATTAAAACTTAAATCTTAAGTGGAGATGCTATTGAAGGTATTTCCCTTTTGAAACGACTTGACCCAGAATTAAATCTATACATATTTTGTAATTTACATATACACTGAAAAAAAACTATCAATTTTCGATAAACAACCCATTAATTGTTAACCCTTGAAATCGTAATTTTTGTACTACTGAAAATTTTAAATCTTCAATCATCATTTTAACAAATTTAACAAATCATTTTAACAAATTGAAAAATCGTCGAAATTACAATAAGTTGCCAAAATTGGCAGCACTGCCAACGACAATAGCACTACATATGCAGATTTCGTGTTACATATGGAATAATTTGAACGCAAAAAATGCATAAATAATAATCTAATATCGATTCAAATTTTTTAAATTCCCTTTGTTGGTCAATAAAAAAATTCTGCAAAAAAGTAATGAATGAAATTTTAAACATTTTTATATTTTCTCATTTAACGTCGTCCGATATGCATACATACTTCTTTTATCCAACTAAACTTTTCCGGTTGCCTGTTTTGTTTTTCATCTCAAAATTGTTTTATATTGTTAAGAGTGCTTTCGCTCAGGTTCTCTGATGGCCAGCACTTACCAAAGAGTATGATTTTTTGATAAATATTTGAGAAAAAGAGATCTTCAATGTGGATTTTGTTGTTGCCCAACTATGATTTCGTTTATAGCTCTGTATTGAAAAGCCCTTGAAAAAATATTGCAATATTAAGTTTAAAATTCAAATTATTGTAACTTTGCATAATTAAATTACATTGTAATTTCAGAAGAGAGGTGGGAAAATAATTTTTTTTCACTCATAATATTAATTTTTGCATAATTTGCTTTCAAAAAATTTAGACAAACATAAATTACGTAAATAGGTATATTTAAGATTTTAATTTGAATAATTTATTGAAATTATCATGGAAGAATTAAAGGCGATTTGGAATAATAAGTTTTTTTTTAAGTAAAACTAATACGCCCTTATATTTTATTTTTTTGGATTTGTAGATAACGTTGCAAAAAATGTAGTTTTCTTTCTTCAGTTTACATGTATGATGAAATATGAAATATTTTTTTCTCTTTAGTGTAGGTGTATTGGTGTTTGCACTTCCTTAAGGGGTGGTAGGTTACAAAACCTTTTTTTGCATTTCTCTTTCTCAATGCACAACATGTCGAGCGTGTTGTGTGAAAATTTTAAGTAAATCATAGCAAAACTTAAGAAGATACAGCGTTTCCAGCGACCGGCCTCATACGGTATATAGTATATAAATCAGTTTTTAGAAAACTTTAAACCGATTTTCTCGCAAATAAATGTTCGAAGCCTGTGAACATCAGAACTCAAAATCTACTTGACCGATTCTTTCGAAATTTTAGACACTATATCTACACATAAATCATCAGGTAACCACGAAGAGTTTTTTAATTCCATTTTCTTCCCCATTTTTTAACAACAAATTCCCGAAATTGTATAGCAAAAATCGTTTTTCACTTCAAAATGCTGAAAAAAAAAAATTAAAAAAACTCTTCGTCACTATCTCAGAAAACAACATCACCGCATTTCGATTTTTTATTTCACATGATCCGGTAACGAGTTATGATGTTCACCGCAAAACAACAACGCCTCCAGGGATTCCCTGTCACGGACTTATTTATTAAAATTTTTAATTGAAAATTTTTTCAAAGATTGTTCAAAAAATAATTATGAAAATACGACTTTTTTTTAAAAATCGAAGTTTTTGTTTTGTATTAAAATTAAATTAAAATAAAATTAAATTAAATTTTTTAAAATATATATAATATAGGAAAATTCTGAAATGGAAAAAAAAAATTGTTGGTTAAAGTCAAAAGTTTGATATAACCACTGTTCGCTATAAGAGAAGCAATTTGTACGAAGAATGTGATTAAAACTCTTGGGACCGAAGAAATTCTTCGCTATAAACAAAAATTTATTACAACCAGGGTTCGTTATAAGCGCACTCCATTGTATTAAATTTTAATAATTTTGGGAATCTCCAATCTCCTCACTTTACCCGGTCTTCCCACGTTCAAGTCAAATTGATCACACATACAATAGTCAAAAAATTGTTAAGGAATTGTCCCATTGAAACGTATGATTGTTTAGTAAAAAAGAGTAAAAAAGTATGAGTGCATTACAATCTGAAAGCCAAACATTTAACGTGTGAAGGCCGGGTAATATCTTAAATATATTTACGCTGATCCCTGACTCACTGACTGACTGAATGACTGACTGATTCTTTAACGCTGACCAAAATGATACGGTTCTAATTCTTAGGATTGATCTCGCCCCAACCGACACCACATTACCTTTCATACTAAAACACCGCCAGTTTCCAATAATTCCTGCAAACGCAACTACCATAAACAAGGCTCAAGGCCAGTCATTTGATTACGTTGGCATTAATTTGGACACCGCGGTATTTTCACACGGCCAACTGTATGTGGCTTTGTCACGATCAAAAGTTGCAAGCCAAGTTAAGATACGTATTCAATCGAACCCACAGCAAGGAAAATTATTATATGTCCAATGATATTTCACACGAAATATAGTTTTTCAAGAGATTCTAAATTGAAAAACTTTTTTGCCAAATATTTCTTATCTGTTTTGATACTTATGTATATAATTTCTACAGACACAATCTTTTTTCACATGTACATATGTAACAATATAATTTTCAATTTACTAATATATTAAAAGAAATATAATTTATTATAAATTTTTCGTGTATGTAAATTTAAACTGTTTTATTCATAATTTTTAAACGGGCGCCTAGGCGCCACACAATCAACTAGTTTTATAATAATAAAGAAATTATAGTTGAAACTCGCAATCTGTTGAGTCCAATATGAGAGCACGCTCATCTACCCAAAATCCCCAACCTACAATTGCAGCACTTTTTCGAAGTTTCCCACAATCGCATACTCTATCGCTATACCTGCAAAACAAATCAATGAACAACAACCGAATACATAAATTACAGACATAAATAACAATTAACACTTAACTTAATTTTATTTTAAGTTTTTTTTATATGTATTTTTGTTTCTGAATAAAATGAATTCAATAATTTTGTTGCATAACATCAAATACTGTTTTTTTTTTTTAATAAAATAAAATCAAAACATGTGTTTGATCGTTTTGTGTAGTCGACTAACAGTGTGTAGTTGTACGTTACCAGTGCTACATGTACGTTACATTGCAAACGATTAAATAATCTCGTTAACATTGAGTTGTTTCTAAATGAAATCACCTAAAACCCAGTACAAAATAGTCTCCTGTAATTATGAAAAAAAAAAGTTTTAATATGAAACCAATTCGCAGAAATTTCAATTAGAAGTACACATAATATATTTTGGGCGCAATTTTTGTAGCATGTACGTTACCCATATTTTGCAAATAATCTTCTATGATAAAAATGTGAATGATAAAACTTTTATACATTTCAAATGATCACTTGCTTTGACATTTAAAAACTGTAAAATAAGTTATTGTAAAAAATATTTTACTAGGAAATAACATCAAAATAATTCGCACGCTGTAGTCGTACGTTACATGGAATTCGTGACATATAATTTGTAGCCAAAAATCATTCATTTTTTTTTTATTATTATCTAAGGTCTCAAGACAGGACTATAGGGATGAAACTTTGGATATTGTTATGATGCCGGCTGCGTCAAATAATGAATTTCATTGGTGTTCCAAGAAGTACTTAGAGGGTTTCTCCTCTACTAAAAGAAATATAATTAAATTTTTCAAATAGTAATTAATTCTTTTTAAGGATCATTGTTTTTTATAATCGAAATTAAGTTAACATCAAAGCGCTTGATTGGTGGCTAACTGTTTATATTTGAAACAAATTTCTCCCATACATAGGAATAATGATATTGACACCTCTTAAGTATTACTGATACAAATGGCATCTGATTAATAATCTTGTAGGAAATTTTAATAAGATACAGTTATAAACTAAGTGCAATTAATACAAAAGTTAAAATGTCAGGTAGAAAACAAATTAAAAGAAATTTAAAAAAGAACGAGGAAAAATAAAGAATAAATATATTTCGGTTTTTTGAACCAAAATAATAAAACTTAATTTAAAGTCTTAAATTAAAACAGTTTATTGGCAAGGAATTTATTTCATAAAATCTGTTTTAAAAAATTTGCGTTCCAATAACTTTAAGGTCGCAAAAAACTTAAAAGTTAAAATGTGTTATAAATTATATCCAAATATATACTTGGTTTTACCAGAAATACTCATACATACGAAATAGCATTATTAACTCATCAACACATTATTTTCGATGTAGAAGTAATTCAAAAGGTAAGGAGTTTTCGTTACTAAGAATTTATGTAGCACATTAAAAAAAAAACTCCTAACATTTAGTTGCAAAGTAATGATTTGTATTTGAAATTTGGAATACTTATTAAAAGTGCAAATAGTTATCCGCTTGTCCAATTTTGGAATAATTGACTAATTTTTACAGTTTTAAAAACGTTTTTGGATTAAAATGGTATAAATGGTGAGTTAAACTAGTCATTGCTGCGAGTTGTTTTCTTGTAGCTGTAGCCTTTTTGTTGACAACCAATGTAGATGTAAATAAGTTTTATAAAAAAGGATGTGTGCTAGGTGTGAATGTCATTGACCATTTTGTTAAGTAATCAAACTTTCTGATAACTTTATGAAGTGTATTTATCTATGTATACATTTCTGCCCAATTTTATATGGACAGAAAGTGATTCTGATCCTTTACCAGAGAGCAGTGCAGAGTAGAAAAATGAATTTTTTTTATTGAAACCACTGCCCCTAATGTTGTTTGGCTTTAATTAGGATTTAAAATTAATTAGTATATAGTTTTATTCATTCCTGTTAGCTAAAAACATTTAAATATTTATCTTTATTTAATAACTACAAATTAAATACCACCAATTTAAAACCAAATCAACTATTCAGTTATGCTAATTAAGTGAAAACATATTGTCAATATTGTTTTAACTATAGCCACAATTATATAAAAGTAATAATGCCGTTATTTATTGATTTAATGTTATAAACACGATGCATAAAATATGTGATTAAAAGAGGCTTTGTGGTCGAAATGAAATAAAAATATATTAAATTACTTATATCCCGTTCCCTGCTGATAAAATTTGTGTAATTATATTGAGTACGATTAATGAGAATTAAATACATAGCTATAACGTTATTTATGTATCTCTATCACTTCTATATTTAATTTGTAGTTTTATAATTTAGAATAGTTTAGTTATTGTTCAATTAGTTGCTCAATATTATATTTATTCTCGCTTTATAACTACAACGTCACTTTATGCAAATAAATAAGGAATATAAAAAGGAGTTGTTTAATTAATGGACAATTTATGAAAGAATTCAGAGCACCTAAGCCCACTGAAATAATGTCTGGGTCTGAGACTTTCAGAGTACTCGAAAATTATCGATGATTTCATGGATAATTTTGTATTACTCTTCATCTATTTCTTTAATAATAACAGACGGACATCGAGCAGAAATTATTTTGAATTGTGAAAGTTACATTAAACAAAATAAAAAATAATAATAAAATCAACATACAATATATGTATGTATGTATAACAAAGATTACTTTTTAAGCATGATAATAAAGTGTCAAGAGGTTATGTATAAGATTGCAATTCCGTTTGTAATACTTATGAAAAAAAAATTTTGTGAGTCCGATCAGAGGGGAGATGTATAATGACTTTGTGCTGCTGTTTGCAACTACCATTAAATGTTTGACCTAGACCCAACTATTATTATACCGATCGACTCAGAATCACTTTCTGATTCGATTTAGCGAAGTCCGTCCGTCCATCTGTCGGTCTGTGTGTCCATGCAAACCCTGTGATCAAACTACAGTTCGCAAATATGAATATTTTTTGATAAAATTTGGTATATAAGCTTTTATCATAGCATGACCGCTATTAAAACTGATAAAATTCGGTCCATGTTCCGACCTAGTCCCCATACAAATGACCCCTATGAAATCGACTTAAATTGCCATAAGATCGAAATTATCATATAGATCTCAGTCAAATTGGGTTTGTATGTGTTTATAATATACACTAATCAGTAGTCCAAACAAATCCCTATAGGACAATTTTTAGTTATAGGCCCCATATAGAGCTGCTTCGTGATCTTCACTTAAATCTATAAAAAAAAAATAAAAATATTGCACAGATTTTTCTCAAATTTGGTTGTTTTTCAAAATATAATAATAAATATAAGTGGTCAGGATCGGTCCATTTGTCGACCTAGTCCCCATATAAATATAGCACCCGATATGAACTTTTTCAAAAGAATTAATAACAACTAGCAGATTCCAGCGCTCGAAATTCGAGTGCAATTTCTAGGCAACTCTATTTCTCAACTTAGCCAATTCACTAACCAACACTTTTTTGGTTCATTATTATTGTGAGTGAAGATAACAAACTCATTAACAAATTCATCAACAAATTTAATAAACACACACATAGCACACTTTAAATGCAATTTAATCAGAATAAAGGAAAAATTTCAAAAATCTGTAAATCTGATGAACAGCTAAAAAGAAATACCTTTCAAATAATATAAATTTGGTCAAAATCGGGATAAAATGGTAGAACAAAACATCGGTAACAAGAAATCGTTTAGCCTGTTATTAGTTGGACCGAAGAGATAGGGTCTCTAAACTTTGGTATAGGGTATCGTATAGTCGATCTAGATCGACTATAGTTTTCTTACTTGTTTTGTGATTGTATTGTGAAATAATGGACCCTTTAAAATATAGATATACTTTATCCATAGAATAAGTGGAGTTGATATAGCGATGGCAACCTGCCTGTCTGTAGATTTATCATCCAAATCGGTCAATAGGTCTCGAGATTGTCATGAACATGTAAAAAATAAAATCTTAAACAAATTTTATTTTTCTATGTTGTTCTTGTTATTGTTGTTATTCTAAATTTGGTATTTTGTATGTGATAGCTATAATTGTTGTTTTTAAACTCTTTCTTTTAACTCATACTCTCTGTCTGTCTGTCTATCTGTCGTGGGGCAACCCCATTCCCATTAATCTAATTGATCTGAAACTTGCCCATGGTTTTGTTGTGACAACAGATTAATTTTGTGGTAATCACGTACAGTCACGCATAGTCAAGCACAGTCACGGAGTGATCTAAATGTCATTTCTCCTCATCCGATCGATCTGAATCTTGGTCGATAGACTTGCTGTGAAAAAATATTAACTTTGACACAGTCACGCACAGTCACGGAGTAATTCAAAACTCATATGCATAAGGAAAGAAAGAGTTTTAATAAAAACTTTGTTTTTATTAATAAGATTATTTTTAGGATTTATTTCCTGAGCGTGTATGTATCGTTTTAGTACACGTGTCATATTAGCTTAGTCCGGGTATTGTCACACTTTGTTAAATAAAACCTTATCTCGAAATAAATTTAAAAAAATTAATAATAATAAAGTATCAAGTTACTAGTAAAAAAAAAAATAACTATTTATAGATTGTATTAAAAATTAAGAAAATTTTCACAATACAGTACAAACTCGATTACTGCAACTAATAGAAATTCGGGTAGTTGCGTTAACCGAGTCACAAAATTTTAATGCTTTTTCCTCCTATTTTTCACGTATTTCCAATATGTGTTCAAATATTTATTAAAAAAAACTATTTATTTAGTATATTTATTCGCTTATACTTTTTATTTAGTAGTAAAAAAAAACTTAAAAAATTCATATATGTTAATATTGATACTTATTATACATATTGAGAGATCCAATGTAATCTATACTAACTTAAAACCAAAACATATAGATACATATGGTTTTTTAAAACATCTAAAACATATTTACTTTTTAAAAAAATCAGAAATTTTTGACTGTGTTTTTTTGGCTGATATATTTTTCTGCACAGCAGATTCGCGATGATTTTGAAGCACAAGAATATCTTTAAGATCCATTTCATTTTCTTCAGCCCATTGAATGCAATTGTTATATGAATCAATAGCAGTCTGATGTGTAATTCTAGAAAGTTTTGGAATTTCAACGACATTTTCATCAGAATTATCGATTTCTTCCACTTCATCTAGATTTTCACAACAATAGTTCGAACCGTTATCAACGTTTTCAAATATCCATTCATTGTTTTCGTCATTAGAAATTGTTTCCTCTGGCATAATTTCTTGAAAATAGTCGGAGACAGATAACAATAATGAATTTTCTCTTTCGACTTCTGCTCTTATTACACTCAGTGGTAAATTATCTTCATCTGTCCAGTGGTTTTTAGGATACATAATCTTCTTCCAGCACTTCTTAATCATATCGGAAGGCAATTGATCCCATGCATTTGAAAGGAGACAAACTGCATTACGTAAAGTAAAAGCCTTAATTTAATTCAATATTTGAGCCTTTACTTCCAATTAAATGCGCTAAGAGGCTTTTCTTATAGTACAACTTTGTTATGTTAATGACATTTTGATCCATTGGCTGAATAAGAGCTGTACAATTTGGTGGAAAACACATGACTGTTATTAACCCGTCATCACTTTTTAACTCGCCATCCTTAGGATGGCAGGGTGCATTGTCCAGCAGCAATAACGCTATCTTTGGAAGTCCTTTAGATTGAAGATATGACCTTACCTAAAAAAACACTCTTTCTATTTTCCCACTTACATATTTTTTAATGTTTACTTACCTCAGGAACAAACGTATCATGGAACCATTGCTCAAAGAATGCCAACGTCATCCATGCATTTTTGTTGGCCCTGTAAACTACGGGATTGTTTTCAAAACCTTTGAGAGCTCTTGGATTTAATGCTTTACCAATGACAAATATTTTAACCTTGTGCAAACCAGATGCGTTAGTGCAGGCTAAAAATGTAATGCGCTCCTTGCTTACTTTTCGACCAGGAGCAGATGTTTCATTAAAGTTAACCAGTGTTCTGTTCGGCATAATTTTATGAAATAATCCAGACTCATCGGCGTTATAGATTTGTTCCGGTGTTAATTTAAGCTCTAATACTTTGGCATGAAATTTTTCCAAAAATGGATCAATAAGTGTTGGTTTATTTGAAAGTTTTTCGCCACAAATTTTAAGCATCCGAATACCATGACGTTTTTTAAAATTTGAACACCATCCATTGCTTGCATGAAAATCACCACGACTTTCATTAATTTTGTTATGTAGCTGAATAGCCTTTGACTTTAAGATTTCAGCCGAAACAGGCAAATTTAATTCTCTTTGTTTTAAAAACCATTTATACAGAGCTTTTTCAATTACTGGATACTCACAGGCTCTAATTACTATACGCTTTCCTGGGCCGGATTCAGCATTTGTAACAAATTTAATTAATTTTGATTTATTTTGCTTAATTCTAGTTATTGTTGATTTATGCACATTGTATTCCTGGCATAATGCTTTGACCGATAAGTTTTTATCAAGTTTATTCAAAATTTCACTCTTTTGTTTATTTGTTAATTTACTGCACTTTGTCACCTTCACCATTTTTATGCGTTGTTTTTAATAATGGTTCTGATCGCGAAAATCTTTTCACCAAACTGATAAAAAAACAACAGACACGTGCTGTTTGTCTGTTTTTTTATGAAAACTATTCCAAGAAATTACGGTAAAATAAATCAAAAACTATCCCGGAACAGAAAAACAGAGTTAAAAAAAATAGTTGCGTTTATTGAGGTAAATTTTTTAAAAAGTTGCGTTGACTGAGTCTACAATGCATTTGATTCAGGTGTTGCGTTAATCGAGTTGTTGCGCATAACGAGAGTTGCAGTAATCGAGTTCGCACTGTATTATTTGTAGTATTTCCCTTTTAAAATCTGTAAAATTTGACTTATAGAACATTTTCCTTTTGATAATGTTAAACTGTACAAAGTATTAAATTGTTGAAAAAAAATATTAATTATATCACTTTGACTTTTATTTAGAGAGAAATCTGTGCATAAAGTATTGTTGCTGAAAATCCCGTTCTGCCAACACTTTCTGCTCAGCCAGGGCCGTTATTATAATATCAGTTTGGTTATCAATAATTTTAGCAATTGCATATTTAACGAATGAGTACGTAGGTGAAATTATTTCCCATTTAAGGAGGAAGACTGACTTAGAACCTTCCTGGAAAAATTTATAGTGTTTGTGCATACAAATGTATCACTAATAGGTTTTTTTATTTTTTTAATTTCGATAAAAATTGCATTCGCTGTCGTTTGAAAAAAAGAATGGTTAGGTAAATACGTATATTAAAAATTAAGAGAAAAAAGAGATAAAATGTCGTACATATATATATACAAGTATTTGAGTTGTATTAGTTTTAACTTTAGAACAACTTTGAGTTTCAATGTAACACATCTAATGAAATATTTGCATTTACAAGGACTATCGATTCCCTATAGATTCTAAATCAGGCTGTCCCCTTACTATGAATGGAAAATGTGTTGCAAAAAATATGTAAGTAACATTGAAACCATTGTATCTGAAAATTATTTTAATACTAAATAATTTAAGCTTTGCTCATTTTGTTATAGTTCTCTTATATTGATTAACTAGATTAATACCTAAAATTACAGATGAATCAATTGGCTCATGAAAAAAACTTTTGATTCTCCTGTATTAATATTAATTTTGATCCAATTGAGGAGAAGCCTATTATCTGTATGGGCAAACAGATGTAAAGAACTATTCTAAGGTTGGCCCCACTTTTTTTTTTATTAAATTTTAATATTCGGTGTTCTGCCACTATTTTTTTCATACTGTGTGCAAATTTGAATTTGTTGACCAATTTGCGATGGCCATTTCACGTGTTTTTTAAACTCTTTCTTTTAACTCATACTCTGTCTATCTATCTGTCTGCCAACCCCATTCCCCCTTATCCAATTTATCTGAAACTCGGCCCATTGTCTTGCTGTGACTATAGATTAATTTGGGATAGTCACTCACAGTCACGCATAGTCACGCACAGTCACGGAGTGATTTAAACCCATTTTCCATTATCGGATCGATCTGGTTGATAGACTTGCTGTGAAAAAAGATTAACTTTGACATAGTCACGGCGTGATTTAAAGCCCAGTTCCCCTCATCTGATCAATCTGAAACTTGCTCCATAGACTTGTTGTGACCAAAGATTAATTTTCAAATAGTCATGCAAAGTCACGCACAGTCACGGAGATATTCAAAACTCATATCCATAAGGAAAGAAAGAGTTTTAATAAAAATTTTATTTTGTGGGTTAGATTATACGGTACGAGTAAAAGTTGTAAGTGTTCAAAGCTCTTTTACACAGAACACCATGAGATATATTGTGAGACATGCTATTTTCTTAAAAAAATACAGGAAAGTTTTTCACAAATAGTTCAAATAGTACCTGAGAATTTTCAACATTTCTTTCGCATGTTCTCGGACATGAACCCTATTATTTAAAACCACATTAACTATGCATAGAAGAAACTAGCGAAACTTGCCTTTAGAGTTCATATTCATGGAATTCTCTCATATAGCGAGCGACTTCCCGAGGGACGTATTTTCTTAAGGATTTGAGATGGGTGGATATTTCTATTTTTTACTTCTTTGGTGATTTTAAATTTGGTTTTGTCTGTGTACACACCATCAGAAAAAAATTTGCCCGATATTACGGATAACGTCAGCACTTTCTCTATTTTCGTGCCGATTTGGGTACATTTTGTACAATCATACGATAAAGTGTGACCCACAATACCGTAAGCAAAAGCTTTTTAAAGCACTTATAGAGATTACAGCGTTTACTGGTTCCAACGAAAACACCAAGAGAAAATAGTAATGTTAGGAAAGTCAACAATTTTTGTCAAAATAGGCCCCAATTGCGTTCTGGATCTTTGAAAAATCGATAGATCGTTAATATTAATATGGACCACTACTTTTGTTTTTGGCAATCCTTCATGAGAGTTATGTTATTACACCAAAATGACAATACACACTATGAAAAATATTTTTTAAGCACAGGTAGTCTGGTTTTGCAATAAATGTTTTTGCACTCAAAGACACATTGAAATTTTCTGGAACTAAAATATTTAACAACTTTTCGAAACACGTGCTCGCCTATCATGCGGGGGTCGTGGGTTCGATTCCCACCAGTGGCTTTGGTCTGTCGCTGCAAAAAAAAAAATAAATAAAAAAATTTAAAAAAAAACTAGCCAAAATTAGAATCTGCAGACAAGCCACTCGGCTACGCGGAACCAGGATTAAAAAAAAAAAAATTATTTTGATTACTGCTTAAATTTCGGCTGCCGATTAGACTTCATTATGTGAAATTAAATTAAATTTAATCGAGTCCACATCTTTTTCCTTTTTGCTACCCTAATTAAAATTTAAAAACAATCGCAATATTTGATTTTAACCTCAGTTAACTGCACACACGAGCACTGATTTTGAAAAGGAACAAAAGAAAATCAAATGAATATATAAAGCATTCCAAAACAAATAGATAAGAAAATGTCAAAAACAAGTGAAAATGTCACTAAAAAATGGCAACAAATATCACTGCACAGAATAAGCAAATTTCGATATTGGAGCTCTGGAATAAATAATAGATAGCATTTAGTTGGTTCATAAAAGTTAACTAAAATTGTGTTTCTTTCGTACTCGACTACCGAATTGAACATAAGTAACACATTCAATTATTTAACGAATAACATCTGAGTCGGTATGTCTGTCTGTCTGTCTGTTGAATACATGCTCCGGTCCGCAAAAGATATACTGCGTCACATTACTTAGGCTTAAAATTTTCGTCATAATCTTAAGCAGTTTGGAATTGAAGTGGGAGCCTCTAGGCCCAATAAACAAAGAGTGACGGACGAAAATGTAAAGACACCGTGATAGAATTTCATATAAAACCACAAAAATATTTGAATATATTGATACGTAACATAAACACATTCGTGACTGCTTGTTGTTTGTTTTCGAACATCTCAACGAATTGCTTATCGGTTTATCTTGGTTATACCCTTACTCTCTTACTCTTGGTCATATATACTGGAATGATGTTTACGAATGTACTCTTTTTTTTTTAAAGAAATATTGTAAACATCTAAGCCTGCATAAGGCTGGTACTGTAAAGTCTTCACTGACTTGGGTATCATTTTAACCTGGAAAAATTTCCAATAATTTAAAAACTGCACTAAAAAGTTTTAAGCATAATAACTGCAACCCTCAACAGGTTATTGATGGCAAAATGCGTAATTAAATCGTAGTCTGCAGAATTTTAAATTTATATTATCTTCAATAATGTTCTGAGCATCTTCTCGAATTGTATTCTGCTTGTTCAGGTGATTCTAAGGGAATATACCAGTGGTCCTTTGTTGAAAAGTTCAGTGGATGAATTTTATTGGATTCTAAATTTTTATTCTTCTCCAAAGAAACGATTTTTTTTAATTCCATGTCCTTAAAATAATGAACAATTTCATTTTTTATTGTGAACTAATCAGGCATGTCACAGAAACAACTTCCGATCGAAAGTGGAATTGAAACCGTATTTGGCTTTTTCAGAAAACGGAAAGCGACAAATTTTATCGATATGAAACCACTTTCAATTTCTTAATTGGAATTGATATTTTAAGTAGCATAGATAAAAAAAACTATCCAGAGCAACATAAAATTAATAAAAAAATACTTTTAGTTTATTTAGACATTTAAATCTTTAAAATAAATTTTAGTACCAATTTAAGAGCAAATCATTTTTAGATGACGAAATATACAAAACGTCATAAACTTATTATTGCCATCTTTTTATTTCATTCAAACCACTTTTGATGTGTAAGCATCTATACGCGAAGGGGAGTAAATTTCTATTTCACAATACAATCACACAAACAGCGTACATGTGAGAGTCACATCTTATGCGCAAGACGTGACCATTATGACAAATCTGTATGACTTATGATTGTTTGGTGAAAAAATTATTATATGAAATAACTTTTTTGTCGCTGTTTTCTGCATTTTATTTATTACCAGATGTTTACACATCTCCCCTGTGATCGGACGCACATGATTTATTATTTAGTGCAAAATATTAGTTTTTTCTAATAAAATACAACACTGACAGCAAAATGGCGAAACAAAACAAACTAAAAAGGACAACAATTGACAAAACATGTAAGTATCAGAAGATTTAAATTTAAAATTTGTTTTAATTTATTTATTTTTAAAGGGAAAACATCGTAGTTCAGGACAAGAGCGGTTTTTTCTTGAATTCATGGAGTGTCATCAAGATATAGCTAGGGGTTCGTGAAGGGAGATTGGGTTGTTGTGAAATGTCATTGGGCAGACCTGACAGCCCAAAACCATCACAAACGCATCCTTGTTGCGACGATAATACATACTGAAGCTAAAAGAGGTACATACATAAATGATTTTTGTTTGGAAACAAATGTACGCACATTTGTAACTTACATATCATTTGGACCGAAAAAGGATCTGATGCATTCCTCAAATGACGTTGACACAATTTTTCAACGTAATGTTGGCTTAAATCCTGTATTACTGCAGCAATGGATATGCCGGGCATTTTTATATTTTTTATTTATTTATTATTTTATTATTTATTTTACACAAAACAATTCTTCAAATTACTCTTTACTTTATTTATCTTTACAACAATCAGCTGTATAATTTTCGCTACGTTGCCATATTTAATGCACAAAAATAACTTTTTTATTTCTTTCGAGTTAATGAAACCGACAAATTTCTGAAGAAGCAAAAACCAAATCGACCGATTTGGTAAAACGGAATTTAATTGATTTCGATTTTACTCTGTGATATGCCTGAATATCTTCACAATTTTTACAAATGATTTTACGACTTTCCATTTCAATAAGTGAAATTTTGAATACTTATGAATGAAAAAACTATTTTCAGAAGGAAAAAATATTATTAACAACACGTTTTTGGTTATAGCGATTAAAAAAATTTCTATATTTTTGTGCCCATACATTAGCATCATCTATTAAATTTTTTAAACTTCTTATCTTTCAGTGTACAACATTTCAGGTCAAAAGTATATACCGTTATCACTTAAAATCTTTCTATATTTCTGGAAATTCCCATCAGATTTTCTCTATCTTCCGGTTACATTTTCAACAAGATTTGAATGAATATTTTTATATTCGATTCCGTTCCATATATTAAATTCGTCATGGTTAATTATATTGAATATGATATTAAACACTATTTACATATTTGGTTTATGTTAATTAAAATTTTGTCATTAAGTATTTAGTCGAACCTATTTGCTAACATATGTACAATGTACATACTCGTATGTAGTTAAATAAAGCACGTTCGACCGAAAACCACTAAGTACTGTGTTATTTGTTTTATGAGAGCATTTGAACATATTTAAATCAATTGGAATTGTTTTAAGGCTTGGTATTTATTAGGCTTATTAAATTCAAACAACCGTTCACATTATTTAATATAACACCATTTAACAAAAAATCTAAAATTGACAAATAAATATGTAAAAAACCGAATCGTATCTGGAAGGTAAAAAGGTTTGCAAAAAGTTTTGGAAAAATACGATTTCTTCAAAGTCTCTTCGGATTTTACTTCCAAGTTTTGATCTCAGAATTTGTTTGCCAACTATGGACACTATGAATCGTCGACTATTGTACTAAGGCCACCTGTCAGGTCTCTGGGAATGTGTCGTAGAATAAACAAGATAGAAAATATACGATGGCAGTCCCAGAACAACCCCACCTGAAGTGTAGATGGCGGCAAATTACTGGCGAAAAAATTACTTTATCGAGAAATGGCAATCTTAAAAAACAAATGTAAGTTTCAGGGCGCCACATTGTTCAGTATTTTCTTTTCGAACCTTTATAAACAAAAAAATTTATAATTCAATACCGTCATTTTAGATGTCCCAGCCCAACAAATATTAAAGTCGAAAAAGATTGTATTCTAGGGGAGTCTGCTCCATTATTTGCGACTATATTGTTATTATCGAACACTATAATGATCCATAAATTGAGGTGACCACGCCAAAAAGTGCTGCCCGCTAGATGGGTGCCGCCTTTTCCCACAATAGAACAGCATCGTGAAGATGTTTCAGTACAGCATTTGGTGATGTTACATCGCAATAAAGCCGATTTTTTGCATTGAATTGTAACCATGAATATGACATGGGTCCACCACTTCACATCTGGGACAAAATTACAGTAGACTTAAATGGCAGAATCGTGTCCAAAAAAGGCGAAGGCAGTTCCATCTGCAGCAGTTCCATCTGTAACAGAAAGTATTGTTTCATCAACACAACGCATCAGTTCACGTATTATCTATTGCGAATTGAAGTAAAAAGTATTTCATTATGCACCTTATTCGCCAGATATAGTTCCGTCGGATTATTTTATATTTCCAAGCTTAAAAAGGGGTGGATTATGCCATATTTATGTATACTTTCCGAAAACATTCCTAAAAGAATAAACATAAAGTGAAATGAATAAAACATAAATAAATAATCACATACAAGAATCGGCTTTATTTCTTGTGGTGTAGAATATAATGGGTGACTAACATTTTATCAATTTTTACCAATTATTGAGTTTTAAATGCTTGGTGCCTTCAACGTTAAATTCTTTCAGGTTTTCCGGGTTTTCACTACGTCATATAAACTGGCAACAAACAATTGCATTTACTGACATCTTGTAATTTTCAATTAATTACGTTTGTATTTTACATTTTAAACTTACAAAGAATCCGACTGTCAAATAAAAACAAATTACCACCATGTTGGCAATTTCATTTTAGATGTCAAATGTTGCCTGGGCTCGTTGGCCCGATCTCAACGATTTCTTCAAGCGTTTCAACTGCAAACTTTATTTCCTGGATAATAATGTTGACGCTGCAGCGATAATAGTGGAAAAATAATAGTGCTTGGTATGAGATTATTCATTCCATTAAAGTACATTTCGGCTAAAACTAATCAAAAATTTTGGTTTAACTAGACTTGTAGAGATGCAGTCAGATCCAGAGAGGAAGCATTCAAACTTTGGAGTGAAAATACAAATTCCATCTCTAAACTGTTACGCAAACAGGCGAGAAACGAATGTGGTAAAGTACTAAGGCGCGAAAAATTTATTCGCGATCAGCGTCTTGGTGCTAAAGTTCTTTCTGCTCTTTGGGGCGGCAAGAGCTTTTGGTCATTTGTTAAAAGAGTAAAGAATAACGCTAGTTCTGCTATCCCAACTCTTATGATGAATGACCAAATATTCACAGTTGAAAAAGTTCTTTCGGATCTAAACATTTATAAGTCTCCGGGACTGGATGGTATACCAGAACTGGTGCTGAAGCAGTGCCCCAGTCCATTGGCCAACCTTTTCAGCCTTTCGTACCTTGCGGGAGTCTTTCCCTCTTGCTGGAAGATTGCTAATGTCCAACCAATCGCTAAAAAGTGTGCGGCTAATAACCCTGAGAATTACAGCCCGATTACAATCTGCTCTGTACTCCCGAAGGTGATGGAGAGCATGATTTCCATCTTGTGAACTACTTAGGGGCCAACTCACTTCTTAATGATCGACAGTATGGCTTCCGTAGAAATCGTTTCAAGGGAGACCTGTTAGCTCCACTTTCTGAGCGCTGAATTCGATCCATTCGCAATTTTGACGAAGGTAAAGTGGCGAAAGTAAAATTACTCCCTCTGATCTGCTTAAAATCTATACCACTTACATCCGACCGAAAATGGAATACAACTCCCAGATATGGGCAGGAGTTTCGAAGTCTATTTTAGAGCTACTGGACTGTGTGCATTGGCATTGGGCAGTGGCATTGACGCTCATCAATGACAGTCGGAATGTTGGTTGTTTAGCACTGTTCTACAGTTACTACCATGGGAAAGGTTCTTCGAGATTAGGGAACTTATTCAAAATGCCGAGCTTCAGTTCGCTCTACCCGCTTCTCTAGTAGATCGTATCCGGATAAAGTCTATTGTCCAGTTGACCGCACAACGCATTAAAGCAAAAATTCGTTTATCAGTCGAACTAGTCGTATGTGGATTAAACTCCCCGCAGAGGTCTTTTCTGACAGTTATAATTTAATAAAATTTATGTCAAATATCCACAAACACTACTACCTCTTTCCTCCTTCCCATAACCTATTTTCCTGAGATCAACGCAATGCACTGCAACAGTAGAGGTCATCCACTGGGTGTTAGTTAATAAATAAATAAAAAAAAAAAAATAAATGCCAAAACATTACAACTCGTTTTAATACAGCTAACAATAATTGACACTGAGTGACATTAAAATGGCGTAGTGAAAATTAGGCTTTACAGCTTCATATATAACACAACGGCTGTCTTACAATATATCGTGAGGCATTCGGACCGAGAGAAGCAGTGGAAAGCATTTTTCCTCTGGACATTGAAACCGAGAGACATTTCATCGGCCTGGTGTAACACGAAGCATTTGATGTTTTTCGTGTGTATAACGCTGTAGTTAATCATATTGGGTTTGAGGTTACATGCGCCCTCGCTAACATTTCATGAACAGGCATGAACTTTCATATAATCGCCAAGTCCCAAAGTGTTGAATTGGCGTTGCCAAAGCAGGAATTGTTGCCGTAATCAAATCCCGACATTCACTCGACTAGTTCTGACCATGTTTACGTTCAGATGGAGTCAATTACACCTTCAGATTAAGCATATCATTTAAGCACTAAGATCATCTATTTTTATATCCTATCCACCACTTTTATACACTATGCCCGAGGGTATGTATCAATTTGTCAATCCTTTTGTAACGATCTCCGTCTGTGTGTCTGTTTAAAACATTCTTCTGTCCACCATAGGACGAGTAGGCCGTACTATTTGGAACTAGAATTTTTGTCATAATTTGCAGCAGTTTGGTATTGTATTTGGATCCTCTAAACCAAACAGGCGATAAAAATTCATATCAAAAACAAAAAATAGTAAAAAATATTTATACATACGTAACGGAACATGTGCACATCGACATGTATAAGCGATGCATATACAAGTTATATTAGACTAAGTTGTAATAAAAACACGATGTGTATTTGTTGGATGTTTTATATTAATTAATGATTCTCACTTTATTTCTTTCCCTTTTTAAACTTAAAACTGTTTACAATAATTATTTGCCCATTTTACAATTTTGGGTCAAAACTTTAAGTTAAATAGTTAATTGCCCACTTGACAATATTTGGGTCTTTTTCTTTTTTAACAACAAAATAAAAAAATGCATTGTATTGGTTTTTTTGTAATAAGATTACCATAAAGAACTATAACAAAAGAAATGATTAAAAAGTGCAAAGACGAATTATTAGGAATTTTGTACTTTGTCAAAAAATAAATGAAGAATGCTTCCGCAAGTGAATGACCAAAAAAAAAAAAAAGAAGTTTAGTAAGAGGTAGTTCATTAGCTTTTGTTTTATTCCAAAGAAATGTTTCGACATCGGTGTCGTTGGCATCGAACATTGATGTCGTTGTCATCTAATAAAATTCTGTGGAATTGGTTTTGAAATAAAAGTAAAGTTGTTTATTTTTGGGTTAAATATTTGTGTCAATAAATTTTCCCCCTTTAAAATCCGACGTCCGCGTTGGATGGATTATGGTTCTGGTATTCTACGGACTGAACATGGCCTCTTTGTATTATTACATCTTCTCTTTTAGTAAATGTCTTTTTTATTAAAAAAAGAGCATAAACCCTAATATAATAATCCCAGGAAAGGTAAGGCTCGTGCTTTATTTTTTGATGTCAAGTTACGGACCTCGTCTAAATTGGTAATGTGTAAATCTTTAAGCATCTTCAAAGATAATACTTCTTCGTATGAAGATATTATGTTTGAGGATTGGACTATGGCTGGCAATGGTTTTGCCATTGTTTTTTCTTTGCTAAAGTACGTATTGTCCCCAATGGTAATAGTAGTGTTATGGAATTTTATGAGAAATGTTCCGTTTAAGGGAAGATCTTCTTTGTCTATTGAGATGGAACCACAATAGCCGTTTAGTAACACTAAGCCGGGCGTAACCACTTCTATTTCTGGTAAGTGTTGATGGTTAGTCATCGGACACACGGACGGCATTCCCGATAAGAGATTCGGTAAACATTTTGTATCTGTTATGTTTCTAAGATTTTCTTTTTTGCACAAAGATACCTCATTAATTATTCTACAATCTTTTTTCTTTTCTAGTATTTCGTCTTTACATAAAATAACATTTTCGTTTCTCAGTTTGACCGTAGAGTTTTCTTTTCTCACTGGTCTTAGAAATAGTTTTTTACTTGCAATATTTTCAGTTTTAGGCAAGCTTATAATGAATAGTAATGCCGTTGGGCTTGAGCTTATCTTAATTTCACCGAAGTCCAGCGCTTCGATTATATTTTCATAGGGCAAACTCTGATTTGTAAAGTGGTCTTTTATAGTGGTCAGTTCAGAATAGGATAGGATGAAAGAATTTACGGTACCGCTTTTGGCCCATTGGACCGCGTAGTCGATATTTACCGATTCCTCGTTTATGATTCTAAGCTTCCTCTCGACATCCTGAATTAGATGTGACTTCAGTGCGTCAGTAGTTTTTATTTTATTAAGTACGGAGTTGGTCATAGTCGTTATGGCTTGTAACCTTTCTTCGATTGCTTTGTTGATGACTATTTGTTTGTGATTATTCACAAGCAGGTTTTTTGTTTGATCCGATAAAATTTGGAAGTCTTCATGATCGGGTGTCCCAGCAATCCATTTCCAGGCAATACCTAAAGCATTTATGGATCTAGCTGAGCATCTCGGTTTTAAGTTGTCTAGAAGTTTTCGCGATGACCGTATTTCGTGCATGAGAAATGGGTAACTTGAGTCTTTCCTGGTAATGTCCCTTTTGGTGGTTTCTTCGAGCGTCAGTAGTATTTTGTTATATTGTTCCATGTCGATAACATGTAGTATTTTGAAAGTTCCGATGACCAGTTTGGCTAGTCCTATTTCCGTAGCTATAACTTGTGAGTTGGAGTAGTCCAAAATTTGTGTCTCTGGTCTGGTCAAGGTAATCATTGTCCTAGAATGATATAGGTAAGTTTCTTATTAAATTTTTATGGACAATTTTTTTTGATTTGGTTACAATAGTTTTTCCTGTGTCCTCTTCGACAATTTCCTGCTTGTAACGGGGGGTCAATTTATTTCCGAATCTTTTATTACCTTTTACAAAAATTATGTCTTCTGGTTTATAGTGTTTAATTTCTGTTCTTTTTTTGTTAAGTGTCTTTAAGTCTTTATCCTGGTTTTCTGATATTTTCCTAATGATTAAAAGTCTGTCTTTTTCTTGTTGCAGTTTGTCGGTGTAAATTTTCCTGCCAAAGAATTCCTCTATTGGTTTTTTATTTGTCGTGGAATGAACGGAATGATTATATTTATTGACTGAGTTATTTAAGAGGTCTTCGAACGAATTATAAATTTTTTCGGCATTAAGACATCTCATTATCTCTGTTAGAGTGGAATGGAAACGCTCTACCTGACCGTTTACTGTGCTAGTATACGGAGGAGTTCTATTAATTTTTATTCCTAGCTGATCTTCTAACATAAAGGTGATGACGGCAGAATTTAGAGATTTCTCGTTGTCTATTACGATATTTTCGGGAGTCCCGAAAGAAATCAATAATTCTTGTAAGGGTGTTTTTATGTCTTCGGTTGCCCTTGATTTTATGATTTTCGCTTGGGCGTATTTTGAAAATTTGTCTATTGCAGTAAGGATTACCCGGTTATTTGTATGGTATATGTCTAGATGAATAAATTGTCCTGGGTGCTCGGGTATCGGTGTGTGTTTCAAAATTAGCTTGTTCGTGTGCCTTTCGTATTTGTTTTCTAAACAAATTTTACATTGTTTAGTTATTTTAGATATTTTAGCCTGCATTTGTGGAAAATAAAATTTTTGAAGGAGTTGGGTCTTGTTTTCTTTTGCATGCCTATGGGCTCTCTTGTGTTCATTTACGATTTCTGTCTCCTGTTCGAAGTCCGATACTAAATCCTTTACTATTCTCCTGATGTACCTAACTCTATATTTTCCGAAATGTGTTGGGTAAATGTCCTGGAGTTTTCCCAGAATGTAGTCTTCGGTTTTGATCGCATTTGTAACGGATGGGTTTAAATACTTTTTCATTTTTCAGCATTAACTTAAGTTTGTCTTTTGTAAAGTCTGTGCCGGTAATGGTGTGTCTGTGATATTTAGGAAAAATTATTTCGAATTTATAAGAAGGTTCTCCAGTTGAAATTATTAGTTGATTTTTTGAAAACATTAATAGGTGCGTCAGTAAAAGATATCAAGTTATGGTGGGAACTTTCGTCACTGTGTTGTGTCGGTGTCATTGAATTGACCTCAGTTTCTGTTATAGTTGGTCTGGAAAGTGCATCGGCTACAATGTTGGTGCTTCCGGGCTTATACTTCATTTCGTAGTTATACTCTTCTAAAATTGCTTTCCATCGTTTTAGTTTGCTGTCCGTATTTTTGTTACTTAGTGCAAAGTCAAGGGTTGGTGATCAGTAAAAATCTTTACTGCTCGTGCTCCATAAAGATAGCATCTTAATGATTTAAGAGCCCAAACTATTGCCAACATTTCTTTTTCATTTGTGGCGTAGTGCTCTTCACATTTATTTAATGTTCTAGAAATTAATGTAATAGGTTTGCCATCTTGTTCTAAGACTGCTCCGAGAGCATAATTCGAGGCATCAGTTGTTAACTGAAATTCTCTTTCGAAATTTGGGAAGGTAAACATGACGTCTTTTGAAGAAAGAGTTTAATTCTGTTAAATGCTTCTAGTGCTTCGTCATTCAGTACTAGGAATTTTTGCCGACATTCTTTTGGACATGCGTCCCTCCTCCCCTCGTAAAAGTGAAGTTAGGGGTTTTGCGATTTTTGCATAATCTTTGATAAAGCGCCTGTAGAAACTCGATATTCCTAAAAAAGATCTTAGTTCTTTTATTGTTGTTGGTGGTTTAAGTGCTTGAATAGCCACGACTTTGGAAGGATTAGTTTTTATACCCGTTGTGGAAATAATGAATCCTAGATATTCTACTTCTTTTTTTTAGGAATTCGCATTTATTGAGCTGTACTTTCATATTGGCTTTTTGGAGAGTGTCGAAAATAGTCTCTATGTTGTTGAGATGGGACTGCTCATCGGGTCCAAAAATTATGATGTCGTCAATATACATGTAGCAGATTTTTTCTATATGTTGCCTAAGGATATCGTCTAGAGCCCTTTGGAAGATGGCGGGTGAATTTTTTAGACCGAACGCCAAACGGGTAAATTAAAATTTTGCATTATTTATAGAAAAGCCAGTTTTTTCCATGTCTTCCTCTCATTCGTTGTTTGACTGTTGAAGTGTACGGTTGTGTTTTTATAAAGCGTCGCGTTAATTAGTTGAATTTTTGAATTTTCTAAGTGAATAGTGTGTGTGTGTGATTTTGTTTTTGCAAAGTTGAGACTCCGCTGATCGGGGCTCCGCTGAACAAAAATAATCTCCGGCAAATTGTGAGGTTAAAGTCACTTTTTGTGGTAAGGTAGTGGTGAGTGGCAGTGGTAAGTGTGAACGTGGTTGCCATTAGTGGCTTGCCATTTCGGGTCGGTAATAGTGTCCATTTCCGGTCGGTAAGGCAGTGCAAAAATCGGATTTTGTCGGTAAAACGGTTCATTTCCGGTTCCGGTGTGTGTCTGTGCTACACGGTCGGTAGGTAGTGCAGTACAAGTGTCTTGACTAACTTCCGCTGAAGTTAGTGCAGTTCGTAGTTGAGTGGGTGCGTTTAAGTACTAGTTTTTAATAAACTATTAAGTATACGCAACCAGTACAACTGTTTTTTGGTTCACTAGTAGTCTTAGTGTCCGTCCTTCCGTCAGTTATAATTTGTCCGTCCTTCCTTCGGTTGTCCGTCCTTCCGTCGGTTGTCTGTCCTTCCGTGGCAGCGTCCGTCTGTCCGCGGTTGTGTCAGTCGGTTGTCCGTCTGTCCGTGGCAGTGTCCGTCTGTTCGCGGCAGTATCCGTCTATCCGTGGCAGTGTCCGTCTGTCCGCGGCGTGTCCGTCTGTCCGTATTAAAAAATTTTTGATCGCGGTTCGAAGTGTGAGTGTGGTTTTAATTCGTAAATTGATACCGTCGTATCGGTTGCGGTTAGGGCCGTTAGCTTTTTAGTGCGTTTGGCGATTCTGTGGGTCGGTTAACAGTTTGTCGGGGTACTGTTCGGTACGGGTAACTGTTATCGGTCGGTACACAGTTCGATTTTTTTGCTTACGTATTTGGCAGTACGTACTGCCCGGGTCGGTTTTTACTGCTTCGGGTCGGTTTTTAAGCAGTCGGTCGGTACTTGGTTAGGGGGTCGGGTAAGATGGTTAAGCCCAAAAGGGGCGCGGGTCCAAGGTGTGCCAGGTTGAAACCAGTTGACGGCACAGGGGACGAACGCGGGACGGATACTGATGTAAGTGGGCCGGACAAAGTCGACATGACGGAGGAGGTGCCACCCACCGGTGGTAGTAGACTCCGCCATTCCGACTCGGACATGGACAACGGAGAGTCGACTGTTAACGAGGACGGAAAGCGGTTCAAACCCGGCTCTCCCAAATCGGGAGGAAAGGTTTTTGCTGAACCGAAGATGGTTTCAGGACAGATTAGGAGAAAGACTGCCATAAGGACTGACGTTGGCAGCATGGGTAGCTTGGTTGGCAGCGTTTCTAGCTTGCACGGTGGCTTAGGGAGAAGTTCAACTCCGGTACCAGCAGTCTCCACAGTTTCCCCTTCTGGGCCCTGTGGTGCTCATTCTGCAATTAAGCAGATGAAGGCGATGACGTCGGAGTTGAACGACATAGTTTTGGACGGTCGTGTTGAGGTCGAAACGGCGAGGCGGATCATCAATCAAGTGGGTCGGCTAGAAGAACTGTTGATGACGTTGGTAGGGGACAACGAACGTCTGAGGGGTCGTTTGGACGCCCTAGATGCTGGGGGCGCTACGCCAAATGTTCGAGTATCCCGACTGGATAAATCCTCGCCTGTTCAGCCTGTGTGCCAGAAAGCGCCAGTAGTTGCCCCGGCACCGAAACCAGTCGAGACCTGGTCGGTGGTTGTGCGAAGCAAGACGGCGGCTAAGTCTGAGGAGATTGTGAAAAAGGTTGTGAACGAAGTAGGTCCCACGCTCGGGGTCAGAGTTCACGCGGTTAAGGCGGTTCGTAGCGGTGGGGCGGTCATTCGCACCCCCTCAGTCGCGGAGCGGGAGAGGATCGTCCGGAATCCTAAATTTTCCGAACACGGACTGGAAGTGACGGTCAACGATAGAGAGGGTACTAGGGTGGTCGTCCAGAGGGTTCACTCCGAGATCACCCCTGATGAATTCATGGGTGCTCTCTACGAGCTGAATCTAAAGGAACGAATGACCTTAGAGGCCTTTAAGAAGGGGGTACGGCTCGTGAGTCGACCGTGGAGCGTGCGCGCTGGCGGAGCTGTCGACGTTACTCTGGAGGGTGATGGCAATGCCATGGAATCCCTTTTGATTGCCGGAGGCTGCTACGTTAAGTGGTTTAGGTTCCGCGTGAGACGCCATGAGCTTATCCCTAGCTGCTATCGTTGTCTTGGGTTTGACCATATGGTTAGGGATTGCCGTAGCAAAGGTGAAGTCTGTCGTCGGTGCGGACAGACCGGTCACGTCGTACATCGTTGCGAAAATCTGCCGCATTGTAGGAACTGTGCGTTCAAGGGCCTGCCGTCGAATCATCTTATGATGACCGACGACTGTCCCACGTACAGCGTGTTAGTCGCGAGGGCTAGGGCAAGGCATTAAGATGTCTCTGTCAATTATTCAATATAATTGCCAGGGCTCTTATGCCAGTATGTGTGAATTGGGCGAAAGGATGGTTGCCATGAAGAGCGGGTTTGCCCTGGTTCAGGAACCTTACTCAACCGATGGTTGTGTAAGGGGTTTACCCTCATTTATGAGGGTATTTCCTTGTTCTAGGGTCAAGGCCGCTGTAATTGTCAACGATCCTGACGCAGAGTGTATTGTGTTATCTGCCAACGAACTGGGGGTATGTGTCTTGGTCGAAGGAAGATTCGGAAAAATCTTCCTGGCAAGCATATACTGTCAGTTCAGCAGCCCATTAGAGCCGTATATCTCGTATATGGATACGGTGCTACTACTAGCGAGTAGCAACCCGATTATCCTAGGTATGGACGCGAACGCATCGTCTCCCATGTGGTTCAGTAAGTTATCCCGGCATTCGTCTGGATATCAGAACCACCATCGGGGTGAGATGTTAAGTGACTGGATGGTTAATCGGGGTGTTAGTGCGTTAAATCAGCCCTCTGATTTATATACGTTTTCCGGTCCTAATGGTGTGAGTGATATTGATGTGACAGCCGTAAATGACGTCGTACTGCGGCGTTTTCGCTGCGACTGGGACGTTAAGGACGATTGGGGGGTGAGTGATCATAATCCAATACGGATTGTGCTCCATTACTCACCCGCCCCTGTAGAGGTCTCGGATGTGATGCGGTGGCGCAGACTCCCAATTAATTGGGATTTCTACGGCTCGTGCATTAGGGAGGCGGCCTCTGAGGTCTCCATTGGGGATTTCAGGGGTCTGACCATAGATGGACAGATAGGTAAGCTGAACGATTGGACGATAAACACCAATGACGCCCTTCTTGGGAGATGTTCTAGGACAATCCCCGGAAGGGTTAAATGGTGGACGCGGGAGTTAACAGAAATGCGGCGGACCGTCCGGCAGCTCAGGAAGCGATTCCAGAGAGCCAGGCGGACCAATGCAGATGATGTGCTACTGCGTGCGACGAACTACGCGACACAGCTACGTGCCTATAAGGACCGTATCGTGAAAGTGAAGGAGGATGACTGGAGAGCATACGTACGGGACAACAGGGACGACCCATGGGGCAGAGTCTATAAGCTCTGTAGAGGTAGGAGCCAGCGGACCGATGTGTCTGGCCTACGTGTTGGTAATGAAATATTGCCATCATGGGGGGCATGCATACGCGTTCTGCTGGGTGAGTTCCTTCCAAAGGTGGAGGGTCCTATCCATCTTCCTTTTCAGGGGGTGGATCCCCCTCCTCCGTTGGACAGAACTGAGCTAGAGTTAAGCATTTGTCAGGCGCGGAGTAGAAAGTCTCCAGGTATGGATGGAATGACCGGAGAGATGTGTAAAAGCATCTGGAAGGCCATTCCTGAGTACTTGTTGGCAATTTATGAAAAGTGTGTATCAGAGGGGTATTTTCCACATCCGTGGAAGATAGCCCGTGTCGTTGTTTTGCTTAAGTCACCCGATAGGATCAGGAGCAATCCTCGCTCCTATAGGGGCATCAGTCTGCTTCCGGTACTTGGAAAAGTATTGGAAAGGATTATGGTGAAAAGGCTTCAGGAGAGGATCGACCAGGGCACATGCGAGTGGCAATTTGGCTTTAGAAGTGGTAGGAGTGTAGATGACGCCTGGCATCACGTTAAAACGTGTGTCGGTAGGACAGAGGCAGGATATGTCCTTGGAATCTTTATTGATTTCAAGGGTGCGTTCGACTTCCTGTTATGGGAAGGCGTTCTAGCGAGGCTACGCGAGGTCGGCTGCCAAGAGTTGGAGTTATGGAAAAGCTACTTCTCTGGCAGGCGGGCTTGCGTCGCTGGTGTGAACGAGTCCGTGTGCATTGAGGTGGTCAGAGGTTGTCCGCAGGGATCCATCTGCGGTCCATTTATTTGGAATCTAATGATGGATCCTCTTTTGCGGAGGCTTATGGTTGCATACAATGTGTGCGCATATGCGGATGACTTGCTCGTCCTTATCGAAGGCCAGTCTCGTGCTGAGCTGGAGAGAAGGGGGGAGGAAGCCATGCAGATTGTCTGCGATTGGAGTAGACAGGTAGGAGTAGACGTAGCAATGGACAAAACTGTGATGATGTTGCTCAAGGGCAGATTATCGCTAAATCGACCTCCAACTGTTAGGGCCAATGGCGTTAGCCTTAAGTATGCGACTGAGGTCAAGTACTTGGGGATAACAATGCGTGAGCGTATGAACTTCTTGGTTCATCTCGAGCGTGTCAAGGCGAAATTGACTGGTGTGGTGGGATGTGTCCGGCGCATTCTTAGGAATGACTGGGGCCTCAGCAGGCGTTCTATGCGGACCATTTACCGTGGACTATTTGTTGCCTGCGCAACATATGGCTCCTCGGTGTGGTCCAGCGTGGTCACGACTGCCAGAGGAAAGCTGAAAATCATGTCGTGTCAACGGGTAGTCTTGCTCGCTTGTGTGCCATGTTGTCGTACGGTCTCCACGGAGGCCTTACAGGTGTTGGTAGGTGTAGCCCCTCTTGACTTGGAGGTGATACGTAAAAGTATTGCCTACAGGATCAAGAAAGGACAGCCGTTGTTGCAGGACGATTGGGTGACTAACGATGACGTTAGTGGTAGGAGCTGGACGGAATGCAAGGCACTCTTAAATGAGTGTGTTGTCTCCAGATGGCAAGATAGATGGGACAGAAGTGACAATGGACGGGTTACATACTCCTTCATTCACGATGTGACGTTCGTGGCGAAACGTCCAGACTTTGGCTTTGGCCTGAGTATGGGCTTTTTGCTTACGGGCCATGGATCGTTTAATGCATTTTTGCATAAAAGAGCTTTGGCTAATACGCCTGAGTGTGACTGTGGACCTTTTTACCGAGGACTGGTTTCATATTTTGTGCATATGCACATTCTACTCGGACATACGGGACCTAGATTCTCTAGGTGTCGTATTGACGGACGATGGTTGTGATGTCAGTGGTGTGCTTGTGAATGATGAGAGAGTGCGTTGTATGAATGAGTTTGCGTGTGAAGTCTTCAAAAGAAGACGATTAAGAAGGGTTTGATCGCACACGTGTGTTTACATCCACAGGATGTACGCATGCGTGTGTACTCAAGACCTTCTAGATGGCCTTAGTTGTGTACCTATACACTCACCCACAGGGTGGGTGTATGGGTGTGGAACTAAGGCCTTCGAATGGTCACCAGTCCATAGCTGTTTGGAGCTATACTGGTAGTAGCTTTGCTACGAAGTCTGACCGGAGGCTATATATTTATATATAATTCTGGTACCACGGGAAGTCAGAGCCCCTGGAATCTTTGATTCCAGCTGACTTGCGGGTACGGCCCCTTGGGGAGTATCGTGGTGGCTGTGGTTTATACCCAAATCGCGGGGAGAGCATAGCTCGATGTGGAGTTGCATTCAACCGGGTGCTGTGACCCTAGAACAGCAGAGGTGTGTAAGGTAGGCCTCGACTCCCCACCAAGGAGTGGGATTTGTTGCCCAAATGCACAAATCTTGAATTGGTACCGGAGTGTAGTTAACTACACAATGGGGCGGTGGTCGGCGCATATTCCGATCCAGTGTTCAGAGCACCGTGAGGTTATGTCAACGAGACGGGTACTCACGTTAAACACAAGAGACTTCTCTCAGAGGGATTTGATGGAAGCCGCTCTTTAGGTCGATAACTGAGAAATATTCGTTTTTTCCCAGTTATGCTAAAACTTCATTAATTTCGGGTATTGGGTATATGTCAGGTATGGTGATTTCTTTTAATTTTCTGAAATCAATGACCATCCTGTCTTCTTTTATGCCTGAGGCGTCTAGTTTTTTTGGGACTGCCCATACGGGAGCATTGTAGGGTGATTTAGACCGTCTAACTATGCCTTGTTCAAGAAGTTTTTGAATCTTTCATCGCCATTGGGTAGGGATAATGTCTTGAATAGATCGGTTCGTTAGTGGTTGTTCTTATCTCTGCTTTCACTGTTGTAGTAGATGTCAATTTTTCGTACGGGTCTAAAAAAAGTTTTGGGTATTTCTGACACAGCAAGTGCAGTTTGTTTGTTTGTTCGTTCGTCAGGTGATCTGTCCTGATATTTATGTTGTTCACTGATTGTGACCTTTGTTGTTTAATAGGGATTTTTATAGATTTATTGATTATCATGAAGTTTTTAGAAGTGTGAATGATGGCTTTAAGTTGTTTAAGACTGTCGTTACCAAGAATTCCATGAAAAGATTTTAGATTTGGCATGATAAAGAACTGTAGTTTTTCGGATTTAATACCGAATAGGCTAATTAGGGTATGGTGGGTAATTAAAAACTGTCCGTCGATAGAGTTGGCTTTAAATATTGATTTATTTTTTATTTGGTTTTTTACTAGTGACGGTTGAATGTAGTTTTTGTTAGAGCCGGTATCTATTAAAATTTTTAGTATTTGTCCGTCCCCTGTTTTGCATGAAAAATAGGGTAACGTACTCCATTTTAGTCTAAAAAATTAATGTCTGAAATTTCGTTTTCTTGATAATCGTTTTCTTGTCCGAAATATTGTTCGAGGTACTCCGTCAGTTCTTCGTCTGGTTCATTTTCCTGTCGGGGTTCCGCGTTATTGTCTGATATAGTGTCAGTAATATTTTCGTTTTCAGCGTGAGTTTCTATGTGATTAACTCTCTGGAATTTGGCCGGTTGGTGCATTTGAGAGGATTGTGGTGGAGGTCTTACTCCTGTAAACCTATCATTGTTTGGGTTTGGTCTATTCATGTAATTGACCATTCCTGATCTTATAGAGGGGTCTATGTCCATCGGAGCTGGAGGTTTTTGTTGGGTTGGTCTATGTGGTGGTTGGAAATTTGGTCTAGTTTGGAATCGGGTCTGATTTTGAGCAGGGTATTGGTTAAAATATCTGTTAGCGTTCATTGGAGCTGCGTGCTGATTGAATCCTGGAGAAAATTGAGGTGTTTGTTGATGCGTATTAGGTCGATAAGCATAACTGGGTCTCGCGTAGTTTAGTGTTTGTGGCAAGTAAGCCAGTTGGGGGTAAAACTTTTTGTTATGATTATGGTTATTTGATTTCCTTTGTGGGATTGGGGGTGCCATTTTGGAATTGTTGTTTGTATAGTGCGTTCTGAATTGTTGATTTTCCAATTTTAGACATAAGTGTAGGGCCTCATGTAAATCTGATGGTTCTCTCATTCCTAGGAGTCTTGGGAGGTCGCCTCTAAGTCCCCTCACAAAGGTGTCTAAGGCCTTATTGCGGTACGTCTTTGTCAGTAAAAGTATGGCTGTATCGCTTTCTTCCATACATGCAATTTTATTTAAGATAAGGGCTAAGGTGTGATAAGGTGTGATAAGGTGTGCGTAAACTTCTTTGTAGAAGTCCTGTACTGAGCAATTACCTTGTGTCATGGAATACATTTGGTATTCTAAAGTTCCTAGATCCCTTTTGTCTGCATAGTGTGTCGTGAGACACTTAATTATGCAGTCCCAGTTAAGTGGGGTATTGTATGGTTCTAATGCAATGTCTGCATTGCCTGTTATTTTATTACGAACGACGTTCAGAATTCCGAAGTACTTAGGGGTTCCTTTAAGTGCCTCATAAATCTTGAGGACTCTCTCTACGCTTTTTTTCCAAGATCCGAATTCTGTCGGGTTCCCAGAAAAATCTCTAAGGCATTTTACTATGTCCGGAATCTTGTCGAGGTCCGTTAAGTTATTGTTATGCTGTTCGTGTATTCCCTGATCTACTAATATTGGTTCCCTGTTTCTGATTTGTTCTTGTTCTCCGTAAGCTCTCCGAACTATATTAGAAATTTGGGCTTCGATTTCGGGAGTGATCACTAAAGGTATTGGGGGGTTAGGCTGTTGGTTATTAGGGTTCTGATTTGTATTAATTACTGAGGGCCTGATGAGATTGTTTGGATTAGACATTTTGATTGATTAACCTTTGCTTTCGTAAATTATACAAAAAGTGTCTTTGTTCCCTGGTCCTAACTGAAGTTCTATTTATATCGTATTCTACTCCCGTGTCACCTGATGAGGTGATCCAACCTAAAAATTCAGTACTCGAGCCGTGTGTCTCGTAGGTGCTGTCTTCGCTGTCAGTCGTAAATGTGGAGTTTAACTTTCTTTTATTATTCAGTAGTTTGCCTTTTATGAAAAATATTTTATCTTAAAATTTATTAGTTTTTCTAAACAAAAAAAAAAATTTTACTTAAAAGTTTTAATTTGAGAATACTTTTACAGAATCTTGTATTTTTCTTTATCTTTATGTTTATTTTTTCCTTTTTTAGAATTATTTAATTTTTTACCTTAAAAAAATATTTTATATTATGTAATTTATTTTAATTTTTCTTTAAAAATTTTAGAATTGTGAGGAAAAATACTTGACTTACATTAATACTAAAATGCTGTGCATCTTACTGCTGCTGGTGTTAGGGGTGCTGTTGAAATTTATCTTATGTTGTATGTGATAGTTCTGCTGCTGTTAAAAGATGCAGTTGCAGTATGTCCTATATTGTGCTTGCTGTTGCTGGTATGTTTGTTGTATTATGGTAATTTTGCTGCTGCTGCTGTTATTTGTTGCTGTTGGCCAGTTGCTTTAAATTTTAAAAATGTTGTTTGAAAATTTTTGATTTTCGGGTAACCACTTTTAATGTTTTCTTTTTTGATGATTTTTTTTCTTTAGAAAAAGGTTTTTTTTAAGTTTTTGCTTTTAAAAAAAAATATTTTTAAAAAATTTTTTACATTAGGTAATTTTTTGTAATTTTCTGTTGGACGAAATTATCGACCTTTCTGATGATGATGACGATGACCAAGATATTAGAGAGAGTAGTGGTGTTGATCCACAGACGCCTGCTAAACGTCAACTGGCCAAATCATTAATTTAATTCATTTAATTTTTTTACTTAAAACTTTTCATAACTAACATTTCAAAAATATATTTTTTTCCATATTTTTATAATTTCTTTTTCAATGTTTCTTCAAAACCAACACTGAACAAAATTGGTACATAAAAAATGAGAAGTAAATTAATATTAAGCTGGAAAACGCAAGTTTTGCATTATGATTGTTTTCTTTTCAAATGAAATTTATTGAAGAAACTGAGAAGCATATTATAGATCAAACAGAAAGCAAAAGTTTTGTAGAAAATATTTTCAAAAAGCATGAAAAAAAATAATTTTTCCAACATTTTGCTTCATAAGCACCACAAATATTTTCTAAATCAATTTTTTTAAAAATTTGGATTGTTGCACAGGTCTCTAGCAATAATTTAAAAAAAAAAATCGAACTAACATAAACAAACGCCGCGATACAGGTCTTCTAATTTAGACTCTATTTTCACCCCTCACTCTCAGAATCGACCTTTTGGTAACCTGAATTTGTTCCACAGTGTAATTTGAAATGATGTGGAACTCGACACTTGCAAACATACAGTCCATAAGCAACGCAATGTATTTTTAATGGGTCATTTGTAATTTTTGTAATTATTCTTTTATTAATATTTTTAATTTGTACCGTTTCAAATTTGAAATTTTTAATTTTTAGTTTTTAATTTTTTAAATTATTTATTATTTGTTTACAATCTATCTAGTAAATGAAGGTATTACGTAAATTTGATTATAATTACATATGACTAAATAACAGAAGTATTTACTACATTAAGTTAAATCACTAAATATGAATTAATTATACTTGTGAAATAAAAAGGAAACATTTAATTTCTATATGGCAAGTCAAGAAAATGCAGTATTTTTAGTCTCCTACTTTCATTTGTTTCGTCTAGTAGACATATTGCTATAACATAAGGGTGATAGTTTAATCAAGATAGTTAGTCAAGGTATCTTTGAGAATAATGCCGTATTTTTTTGTTAACAGTGGGAATATATATGTCGTTATGAATTGTGTCATTGTCAACGTACCAGGGAGCATCAAGTATCATTCGCAGAGTTTTTGATTGGCTCCTCTGAAGAATTTTACATTCGAATTGCTTGCTCCACCCATAGATGAATTCCATAAGCCCATTTAGCTTTATAGATTCTTATTTTATTTTCAACACTAAGTTTTGATTTAGGTCTTAGCAACCAGAATAATCGTTGGAGCTACATGTTTAATTGTTCTCAGTCCATGTGGATCCCAAGGTATTTAATGCAAGTTTTCTCAGGAATAACTTCCTCATTTATTTTGTCTGGTGCACAATTACCATTGCTCAGAAACGTCATGTGGTTTGGTTTGCTAGTATTACTTTCTATTTTCCATTTTTTATAACAGAACTCTAGATTTAGAAGCTGATTTTGGATGGCAGTTGATGCGTCGTTCTTATCGATATTAGCAGATAAAATAGCTGTGTCATCAGCAAAAGTAGCCAATAGTACATTATCAGCAATAGGCATATCTGATGTAAATAAGTTATACATAAAAGGTCCTAGTATACTTCCTTGGGGTACCTCATGTACATATGTCAGAATATACCTCATTGTGTTTTACATAAAAACAACGATCGACAAGGTATAATTTGAACAATAAAAATATGGTGTTGGCAATAATCTTTTAATTTTGTATAATAGTCCTTAGTGCCATACGCGATCAAAAGCTTACTGAACATCAAAGGAATATATGGCATTGTTCTCGTGTCCCGTCTTTATGACGGAATCCAAATTGATACTCTGGAATTATGTCAAATTTTTCAGCTAATGGTAAGACTCTTCTAAGAAGTATTTTCTCAAATATTTTAGATAAAATTACCAATAAACTAAGAGGCCGATATGATGTTATTTCTTTTTCCGATTTATTGTGTTTAGGAATCATTACTATCTCAGCACATTTCCATTGTATGCGAAAGTAGCCTAGTCTTAAACTTTTAATGTTTAATTTAAAATTTTTAATTTTAAATTTTTAATTTTTAATTTTTAATTTTTAATTTTTAATTTTTAATTTTTAATTTTTAATTTTCAATTTTTAATTTTTAATTTTTAATTTTTAATTTTTAATTTTAATTTTTAATTTTTAATTTTTAATTTTTAATTTTTAATTTTTAATTTTTAATTTTTAATTTTTAATTTTTAATTTTTAATTTTTAATTTTTAATTTTTAATTTTTAATTTTTAATTTTTAATTTTTAATTTTTAATTTTTAATTTTTAATTTTTAATTTTTAATTTTTAATTTTTAATTTTTAATTTTTAATTTTTAATTTTTAATTTTTAATTTTTAATTTTTAATTTTTAATTTTTAATTTTTAATTTTTAATTTTTAATTTTTAATTTTTAATTTTTAATTTTTAATTTTTAATTTTTAATTTTTAATTTTTAATTTTTAATTTTTAATTTTTAATTTTTAATTTT